>JAXGGA010003700.1:80000-98303 GCA_038373865.1 Uloborus plumipes | reverse complement strand
GTTAAAAAATACAGAATTTTTGCTCGGGGAATGTAAAAGCATAGTTCCACCTCCTGAATAAATGCATTAAAAATTATGGAAGGTGGAAACTGAGCTAAATTTCAGAAAATTTAATTATTAGTAGTGCAAATGTTAGTTAAAAATACAAAATTTTCGGCCGGGGGACGTAAAAGCATTGTTCCACCTTTTGAATAAATGCATTAACTGTTATGGGAGGTGGAAACTGAGCTAAATTTCAGAAAATTTAATTATTAGTAGTGAAAATGTTTGTTAAAATATGTAGAATTTTCCCTCGGGGGACGTAAAAGCATAGTTCCACCTCTGGAAGAAATGCATTAACAATTATGGGAGGTAAAACTTGAGCTAAAACGTCTAAGAAATGTATTGTTGTTAGTGAAAATGTTTGTAAAAAAAATATAAAATTTTCCCCCGGGGGATGTAAAAGCATGATTCCACCTCCAAAATAAATGTATTAACAATTATGAGAGGTGGAAACTGAGCTAAAATATCATAAAAAGTAATTATTAGTAGAGATGATGTTTGTTAAAAAATATAAAGAATCTCCCGGGGGATGAAAAAGCATGGTTCCACCTCTGGAATAAATGTATTAACAATTATGAAAGGTGATAACTGAACTAAAATTTCAGAAAATATAATTATTGTTAAAGAAATTTCTGTGTAGAGTTGTTGTGTTGAGAGAGTTTTAATAGTTGATAGCGATAGTTTTTTTTAATTATTTAGTTATTTATTTTATATTTTGTGTTACTTTAAATACACAGAACGTTAATAATTATTATCTTAGTACGATTTGAACTCTGAATTGTTAGACACATAAAAATCTTTGAAAGATATGGAAACTATTTAAATTAAGTTATTATTTTTTTGTAAATATGCTGTCATAATGTTAGTAATATTGCATATTAATATAAAATTTAGGAAAATATCTAAATACCAAAAGGAAATTAACAATTTTTAACAGAAAGTTCATAAATCTATGATATAAAACTAAATATATATGTGACAGTTTATTTTATACATACACAAAGTAGAGGAATTACATACAGAAAATCAGTTAAAAAGTGCGGTAATGCATTTTGTATGAAAGAATTCATATTAATAAATGAAAATATTTGTGCATAAGCACTTATCAATAATGAAATAATTTTACCTTTCAGTGTCGATATGTAATTTTTCATAAGAAATATTTTATGTACTTTTAATATCAAAAATACACTAATAGTAGGCCAATTATAAAATCTGTTGTGTTTACAAAAGTTGGAATTTAATCAGAATTATTTTTTTACCTAATGGAGCAGTAGTTCACTTATTACAAAATATTAAAATGTGTTTTTAACATAAATTTCTGTACTTATTTACTATTGCTTTAACATTTTCAATTAAAAGTTGTGCTGTCCTAGAGTGGAGAACGTAATGTTTATAAAATGGCCAATGTTCAAGTATTCCCTTAAAAACTGGATACATTTTATTTATCTTTTTTCTGCTTTCTAAGCTGAAAATTATCGGGGAGTATGACCAGAAATTGAACATTGTAGCACAATTTTAGTATCCAAATTTCATAATTACCCTAAAAAACTAGTATTTTGTACACGATTTAAAAAAAAATGCTCTTTGATACCTGCAATGTAATTAAATAAGGAAAAAACGAAACTAATGGCTATATGCTTTTGCATCAAGATGTTTAGGGGATTTAAATGAAAACAAAAATGCAGGATTCAATAAATTAAAGCTTCTAACAATTATACAAACAAAAGATTTTCTAGTCAGTTCTTTCTTAAAAATTAAATGAAAAAAAAAACTGTTGAAAATTAATGTATAAAAAATGCTTTTAAAACAAATTAAGACCAGTCATTAACTGGTCGGTCTTCTCCAGTGATTCCCAACCTTTTTGAGTATATGATTTATGCTGAAATTTATCATTATTTATCATTTTATGCTGAAAATTTTTATTTCATTTTATTGAAAATTTGAAAAATTCAATTTTTCCGGAGTGGAAATAAACCTCCTCGGAAAAAAACGGAAAAAAAACGGTTTTTCCCCGAAAGTTTCCGTTTTTTTTCCAACCATTTTCATCTCTAATACATACACATATATACATATACACAAACTTACATACATACACACATACATACATATATACCTACATATATACACATATACAAACATACATATCTGTATATATACATATATACAAACATACATACATACACACATACATACATATCTGTATATATACATATATACAAACATACATACATACACACATACATACATACATACACAAATACATACATACACACATACATACATACACAAATACATACATACATACAGGGTGCGGCAGAAAAACCCGGACAAAGATTTATTGTGATAATTTCATTAAATAAAATAAATTTAGCAAAACAATAATTAATAATGCTAACATAAACTTCTTACAATAATATACTTAGTCGTTTTCGAAGTGGCTTTCTCCAGCAGTGATACACAGATCCAAACGTAACTTGAAATTTTCAGCGATGGGCCGCAGCTCCTCCAGCGACTATCGGTCTCATTCTCAAAGAAACGACTGCTTCAACGACTCCAAGCTTTTGTGGGGCTTAGCACAGGCCCTGGCCTCCAAAATGGACCACACACTGTAATCCATGGGATTCAAATCCGGCGAGTAGGGGCATTCCGTAGAGGAGATGAAGTCGGAAAAATGGGTCCGGCCCAAGTTCTGGGTCGTTTTTGTCCTGTGAGACGGCGCTGAGTCCTTCTGGAACATCCAATCCTATCACCAAAGTGCTGCTGGGCCCACAGAAGTACGACGGAATGAAGAATTTTTGCGGCGATACACTTCTTGGTTGATTTTCACTCCTTAATCCACGAAAACAAGAGGAGTCTTGCCGCTATCGCAAATTCCTCTCCAGACCATTACCGATTGTGGATTTTGGTGGTGTTCGACGATGGCCGATGTGCCAGGCGCTTCAGTGAACCAGATTCTGTCGTTTTGGCGGTTATGCGCCTGTTCGACAGTGAACAGCTTCTCATCTGTGAAGAAGATGCGTTTTTACCGCTCACCTGCGGCCCACCGTTTGAGCTGGCGACATGTTTGAAGTCTCACGCGCTTGTTCTCTTCAGGGAGAAGTTGCACATTTTGGAGCTTGTACGGCTTCAGTTTGAGTTCTTGTTTAGTTATTCGCCTAACAGATCGGTAGCTGATTCGATCTCACGAGCGATTTTTTGAATGGAGACCCTCGAATTTCGCCGCACTCGCTTCTTGATGAGCCTACGGTTGGAAAATGTGTTCAAGGTCCGTTTTTTCCGCTTTCTGGACGTCGTAAGTCATGACCAAGCTCTTTGTACCGTCTAATTGCATCGGAAACAGGCTATCGAGGAATTTTGAGCAAACGAATTGACGTTTACCAGCTCGAAACAGTAAAAAAATAGCAACTCATATTTTTGTCATTCTGCAAACCAAACAACAATGATGAGTACAAAACACTGCACTCCTCAATGCAGGAAAATATATAGAATCTTTTAAAAAAAGAATTAGCTGTATACGGTAAAACGTGTTGGTGTCAGGACGTAACAAACTTTGTCCGAGTTTTTTTGCCGCACCCTGTACATACATACACACACACACACATATATATATATATATATATATATATATATATATATATATATATATTAACATAAACAAAGTAGTTGAAGAATCATATAGAACAGAAAGATAAACTTCACCACACAGGTCAAAAGGCTGTAGTTCTTACAGTGTTGTTTGAAAGTTCTTGTTTTTGTATTTCTTGTAATTTCATGTCATCTGTTCTATTTGAATTTTATTGATTATATATAGTGTCTTTTGAATTGTATTCTCTCGTGTATATGCATAAATGTATTGGACTTCTAGTGACCTACTGCTTGCTTGTGAGATGTCGGGGGCTAAAAGTTGCATCTTTTTAGGCGTTTTGCCTGCAACTTGCTAGAAACATCTCACTCCACTTTTCCCTACCCTAGGGGGGTCCCCCTGATGAAGGCCCCAGGGTCTTTTGGGAATTTTATCTTTACTTCCGTTTTTAACAGATTTTTCGCAAGGTCTTTTACTTCTAATTAAATATATATATATATATATATATATATATATATATATATATATATATATATATATATATATATATATATATATATATATATATATATATATAGGCATTAGAATGAGCAATATCAAATAGGTCTTCAAGTCTTGCTTTAAAATTTCGTTCTTTTTGCATTTGAACTTCGCTTTTTCTCTAAAACATATGTTTCTCTAAAACATATGTTTGTCAACTGGTACCTTGAATGAGCATTATCATTTCCTTACGGTTAGTTTTTTTCCACATAATTAAATACATTTTTGAAGCAGCTTCCGTCACAAGGAGAAAATGCATGAAATGTGAACACGAATTTTCAATTATTGAAAGATTCATTACTTAATAATTTTAAATAGCTTGCGTTTTTCACGTAATAAACCCTAACTTCAGGAAAATTTTTTAGAAAAATCAATAAAACCTGAATTCTGTTTGAATATAACCAATATTTGTTACGTGAAAAGGTGCATCACAAATACTTGTTACAGCAAAATGGTCTTTTTGGATAGTTTGAAAAAATTAGGGAAAAAAAATGATGATCTTATACACATCTGTGCATATTCATATATATTGTGAACTTCGTCAATGAACTGCTGCATGAAGGAATTTTCTAACATTTCGCATTGGAGATACTGCTACAGAGAACATTAAAAAAAAAAATGCGATAGAACCCTAACCGTTGGTCTTCTTATTTCTAAGAAAGGAATGAAATTTAAATGGTTTAGAAATTCGTACCTGCCATATTATGACTGATGATATGCCAGCGTAAGTGATACGAGGCAATAAAGATAGGGGGGGGGGGGGGGTAATTAGGATGCGGTAGTAAATATGTGGTTATTGCTGCGAATTTGTATCCATACCCTTATCATGAAGATTATATTTACAGCGTACACCGTCATGGTATTTTTATTTCATAATTGTATTAATCAGAAATGTGAACTAGAAATCATTAGGACAGCTCAAGCTGGATTTTTAATAAAAATATAGATCAGTACCTCAAAGATATGTAGAAGAAAACTGCACTAAAAACGTTATAAAAGAGATATTTGTTAGTTCAGGCATATTATGTTTTAAACGTTTGCACGTGAGTACAAAAGGGGAAAAATCATTGTTAGTTTTACTTTTTCATTTTTTATACACTCGCGTCCCCCTTGAATTCTTCCACGCCCTTCAAGTTGAGAACCCCTGCTTTTTGTAAAAATTCTGTTAAAACTGAATTTATGCACATTCAGGGTACACATATAAATTAATCTACTCTAACGTTAACTAGTTAACAGCGTTAACAAGTTAATCATTTACTTCGACACTCACGCAAAATTGAGGATCATATTTTTTCCATTTCCACAAATCGCGATTCATTTCCGATTAATTTATTTGTTTTTACTGCTGTCACAAATAAATTAAGCTTACTATGAATCGGTTTTTAAAAATCCAGTAACATCGTTTCTAGACTTCGAAATATAGTAAGATTAGAAGCTATTGGTTTCCGTTTAATTTTAGTAATATTTCGAAGTTTTTTTATTTGAATATTTAAAAAAAAAAAGGGGGAATACTCTTTTTTACAGGAGGCGGTTATCATTTCAAAAGCGTTTGCATGTATGCTGTTTTTGTTAGCTTCACTCAGTGAATCGATATTCACGGTTCTTTTTTTAATGGATGGAAGATGGTCTCACTTAGGTCCAATAACTTTAATTGACCATATTTGTTCTTTTAGAAAAAGTTATGCTCAAACAACTACGAGTCTGACGCTATTTTCCCTATTAAGTGCTTAAATATGAAACATACTGAAAATGTAGTTTCCATAAAACGGTAAAATTAATAATAATCGTAATGAACATTTTGAATAAATACTTCCCTATGTGTGTGAAGTAAACATGAAATTCATTATTACCATTGCTCTGATGGTATATCTATTTTTATCGTACGTCAAAAATAGATAACGGGGAAAACGGGCTAAGTAAACATGATTTTTCATCACGGGTAACTTTTATTGTTTTGAAATATAAGGCAGTATAAGATAATATTAAAATGCTGAGTTAATATTTGAATGTTTTAATTAAATTAGCACATAAATAAATCCCAGAGAGGAACAAGGATTAGTTTTAGCGCCAATCGCTTAAAATTTTAGACCCGTTGTAAAAATATTTAAATGTTTAATATGGAGTACCCATATGAAACAATAAGATGAAACGACGGGATGGCACATACTATTTCTGAAATACATTTACGCTAAAAATACTGAAATAAAAATATTTTTTGGGAAAAGAAATAGAACCGACTACAAAAGTGCGGCTGAAAATTGCTCTAAAAAGTAAAAAATAATTTTTGAACATCGTCGATAATACAATTTTAAGCATAAGCTTTGAAGTTGGCACAAAAACAATAGGTACAATGACACGTAATCGAGACACAATTGCAAATATAAATGTAAAACGGCAAAATAAAACGGAAAAATGTTTCGTTCTAAATTTTGAGCGTTTTTTGCTCAAATGTCAACGAAGAATGGTTACGTATGATTTTATTCACTGTTTTTGCGAGAACTTCAAAATTTATGCTTAAAAGTGGTATCGATAGTGTTCACAGAATAATTTTTTTTTTTACTTTTCAGGGCAATTTTGTGTTGCACTTTTAAAGTTAAAATTTCCTAAAATTAAAGATTTCATCTTCGTTCGTCATCATGTTTCCAGAGTGTATAAAAGGAGAGTGTCTACACAAGGCTGATATACAAATGCAGAAACATTTTTATACATACATAATTATATTATATAATAGAACTACAAGAAGTTGCACATATTTTCATGAAACTGCAGACACATGTTTCGGCGTTTCAAGGAACATTTTTTTCAAAGCAGAAAAGCAAGCGAAACTTTTTTCTTACTTTTTTCTGCATTGAAAAATGAGTTCCTTGAAACCCCGAAACACGTGTCTGTAGTTTTCGACAAATTTGTGTGATGAAACATTGTTGAATTTTTCTTACTTTTCTGCACAAAGGCTTCTTTCTGTATTTCATATTCATGCAAAGCGTGAAAAGAAACAATGACCGCTTTTCCAAACGCCAAGGTAAAGGTTAGCACATTTTAGTTTTTAAATCAGCGGGATTATGAAAAATAATCTGAAAATTTTTAAGGGTTCCTTTTTTCATCTAAAAATGTTAAATGAATTTCGCGTTAGGGTACATTCATAGTTCCATAGTGCAAGCCCAGCACATGTGAGACATTCAAGTCTCTCAAAACAGAAGTAAAAGGTTTGGTGGTAACAAAGGTAAGATTTCCGTGTCAGCGTCAGCGGCATTGTAAAGGATCAACTTAGTGAACTGATGCGTGCAATGACTAAAATTTACAATTCTTCCTTCGCTTACAGCTTGTTGATGAACTTAAATAATGCAGAGTAAGAAAACGACAATGGGCTTTAAAGAACAGGTCTGGTTCTTCATTTGCTACGCGTCTGAAAGAGAGGGGCTCTTATCGGTGTCTTTGACACCCATTATTACCATGGCGAGTTATGAGTAACTACTGTGTAACAGTACTAATGCTCTCCTCAACAAATCACTATCTTTTCCGTCGCCTTATCTTCTCTTTTAGAATAAATGATTTATATACTGGATGGTCAGTATTTTGACAAGTGGACACATGCTTCTTATCAGCGAACGAAGGTATATCACCAGAGACAGAGTGCGTGTCTGCCAGTGTATGTTCTTACCTCTCTGCGATTATCCAAAGCAAAAATTATCTCTTGTGGATTTCTCTCAGCTTGAAACTTCAGAAAAAAATTGAACATCCCAGTGCAGCATTTGTCTCACTGTACGCTAAAAGAATCCTGCTTATTGTTATTTATTTTTTTACATATACTGCCAAAGCTCAAATCAAACAGTGTCATTGTTATGGACAACGCCTCATATCACTCCGTTAAACTGGAAAAAATTCCAACAAATTCATGGAAAAAAAATTCTATTCGAGATTGGTTGTCTCAAAAGAACATTAGCTGGGGTAATGAAATGATTAAAATTGAACTTTTGCAAAAGTCTCCAAAGTAAGACATTTGCACGACAAATATCGAATAGAAGAAATTGCGGAAAAATACGGTTACTCAGTTCTGAGGTTACATCCATATCACTGCGAGCTAAATCCAATAGAAATGATCTGGAGCCAAATAAAAGGATTTGTTGCGCGTGAAAATAAATCTTTTAAAATGAATGAAGTGAAGGATCTCGTTATCAAAGGCATTCAAAGTGTAACAGCTAAATGTTGGCAGAATTGGATCGAGCACGTCGTAAATAAAGTGAAAGAAATGTGAGACATTGATGGCATAATGGATGACGTGTGTGAGAATCAAGAGCTTATAATATCTTTAAACAGCGATTCTGATAGTGACAGCGACGGTGTTTCAGAGCTTTCCAGTGATTCGACGTGAGAAACACCTCTTCAACGGATACATGCCACATTGCAAGCTCATATTGTAATTTTTGAGGTAAGTCAGTGATTTTTTTTTTTTTGCTATTTTATACGGATCAAGTTCTTGTTGTTAATATTGTAAATTCTAAAAGCTAAATTGCTGATCGGCACAGAAAGTGAGGGGGAGGGAATTTTCTCCAGAGACCTTGGTTCGAACAGTGTTGCCGGTCCTAATAGAATAGGTTTTCACATTTAAAGTCTGATTTCAATCAAAAAAAAAAAAAAAAAAAGAAATACCCAGAAGGAAACTCTGGCTACGCTAGTGATATCGAAATTTGTGTTTTTAATACTAAAATGTCGATTTTATATTTGAATTTCTATAAATATTTGTTTTGTACTTGTTGCGTTTTGTTATTGGGTTTGAGGGAAATTTTTTTTTTTCGCTTTACATACGCTGCTTATTAATATAGAATTCTATTAATATAAAACTCTATAATCGTAACTATGGGGTGGAAAAAGCTTCTGCCTTGTTGTTATAATACCTTGACATCTTATTTTATTGAAAAAAAAAAGTTGATCACAGCTCGATTTGATATATCAATTGCAATTCATTCCAATTTACGAGGATTTTCTATTAAGTGACTTTTTTTTTCTCAAGGCTTTGTGTGATATGTGTGTAGTATTTTTATTATATTTTCCAAATAATTTTAAAACATCATTCAAACATATATATTGATTTCTTCTTTTTTTTTTCCGTGTTTGGAGCAAAACCTTTATTTATGTAATGAGTTTTTCCCTTCTAATGTACTGCAATTTTTGGAAATTAGCTCCCAATTGCATATAACTTTATGTACGTATTTAGAGGAATATGCTCCACCTAAGATCGATATAAACTTCTTAATAAGCTGTGTAAAACATAAAAAATAAAAATAAGGAAACATAGGCCATCATGTATCAAAAGAATCATCAATTTACAAAAAGTTTTTGAAAACTGAATTGATAATGTGTAATAAATTGTTAACTGTTATATGCAAAACACAACAGACGAGGAGGAAAAAAAGGGTTTATAAAAATGCTCCCCAAAAGATATCAAGCAATAAATCCACCATTATGAAATTTTTCAAAAAATAATGTAGTGAAAAAAAAAAGTCCCAAAAACTACGATTTTTTAGCTGAAGTTGCAATCGCTTTTTTACAATTTTCATACGTACTATTATCTTTTTCTAACTTAATCATAATGCTATTTTGTTGTTTAGTAAGGCTTATTCCAAAAAACTTTTTTACCAATAACACTTATTACTTCTCTCATAAACTGATTACTTTTTAAGACAGATGTTGCTACTTTGCAAAGGTAGAGAAAATTTCCCCGCTTAAATAAATAATAATTCTTGAAACAGACGGTATCCGTTTAAGCGTTGCCGACTGTATATACATATAAAGATTAAAAGTTTTCTTTGAAATTATTATTAACCTTTGCAATAATTACTATAAATTCGTTTTCCTGATAATTTTTTAATCTTTCAGAAATATTTATCAAATACTTTGGTGACCGCGAGCTCTCTACAATTGCAAAACTAAATTCTTCTCACGGGCCTGCATTTGTGTTAAAAATACAATGAAAAATATATATTTTTAAGACTAAGCTAAACACATTTTGAATTTTGATTTCTTTAGAAATCAAAGAGTAATAGCAAACGTCGTCCTTGATAATTTAAACTAAGTACTATTTTTTTTCCTCGCCAAGTTTGGCAAGTAGCGCTGTTTATTAGCACCCATCCGATGTAAACAAACCTCGGTTTCCTTGACAACGGCTGCAATTCGGTTCGCTTAGCTTTCTACGTAGTGCCAAGTTAGGGTGGAATGGACTATAGACCAGAAGGAAAAAAACTGAGGGGGTAAGACTTAGGGAAAAAAAAAGTTGAAAAATAAGGACCACACTAATACACATACATACATACACATACATACACATGCATACATACACACATATACATTCATTCCTTCACACATACACATTCATACATACATACATACATATACATACATACATACATATACATTCATACATACACACACATACATATACATTCATACATACATACATACACACTTACATACAAACAAACATAGACATACGTACATGTACACATACATACATTCATACACACACGCACTTACATACACGCATACATACAGACATACATACATACACGCACATACATACATACATCTGCGGCGTGCGAGATGGACGGCGTGTCCGCACCGGGAGGAGAACCGGGGACCTCTGTGGTGGAAACCCAGTCCTTTGGCCGCTGGACTAAAAGGCCTCGTTACCCGGCGGGCAAAGGTGGGTTACATGCTCTCTAAGCGTACGCCGCCACAATACTCCCCTCCTAGTGATGGAGCGGGGAGCGCGAGAGAGCGATATGTTTGAATCAGATGGAGCACCAAGGAGCCAGGCGTTCTGGCTGAAGTTGTGCCTGTTGCTGCAGCTGGGAGAGTTGCTGCAGAGCGAGGAGCGTGTCCGCGGTCGGGCGCATGTGAGTCTGCGCCAGCGGTTGGGCGGACGTGGAGCGATGCAGGCAAAGTGAGTGAGCAATGCAGGAGAAGCGGATCCTGTGTTGCGTATGTTCATGGCGCCATCTGTTGTCCGGGTCACCAACTGCGGCGTACGAGATGGACGGCGTGTCCGCACCGGGAGGAGAACCGGGGACCTCTGTGGTGGAAACCCAGTGCTTTGGCCGCTGGACTAAAAGGCTTCGTAACCCGGCGGGCAAAGGTGGGTTACATGCTCTCTAAGCGTACGCCGCCACACATCCATTAAAATACATTTTTACATACACACACATACATACACATTTATTCATACACATACATACATACACATTCATACATACACATACATACACACACATACATACATCGATGCATGCATATACATTTATACATACCCATACATACGCGCACATACATACATACACGCACATACATACATACACGCATATACATACACGCACATACATACATACATACACGCACATATATACAAACACGCACATACATACATGCACATACATACATGCACACACATTTATACATACACATACATGCACATTCATACATACACATACATACATATACATTCATACACACACATACATACATGCATATACATTCATACACATACATACATATACATTCATACACATACATACATATACATTCATACATACACATACATGCATATACATTTATACATATATACACATACATACATACATGCATACACACTTACATACAAACAAACATAAAGACATACATACGTACATGCACACATACATACATACATGCACACATACAGACATGAATACATGCACACATACATACATACATACATACATGCACACATACATACATTCATACATACACGCACATACATACATTCATACAAATACATTCATACACACACATACATACATACATACATACATTCATACATATATACACACATACATAACATACATCATACATACATACACATACGTCATACATACGTACATAACATACATCATAACAAACATCATACATATATACATAAATCACACATACATACATCATACATACATATATACATACATACACATACATCATACATACATAACATACATACAAATATCATACATACAAACACTTACATACAAACATACATTAAGACATACATACATACATGCACACACTTACATGCAAACAAACATACATTCATACATACAAACACTTACATACACACATACATACACACATATATATTCATACGTACACATTCATACATACACACAGATACATATGTACATACATACATGCATATACATACATACACATACATACATATACATTCATACATACACATACATACATACATTCATATACATTCATACATACACATACATACATACATTCATATACATTCATACATACACATACATGCATACACACACATAACTACATGCATGCATATACATTCATACATACACATACATACTTACATACATAAATATTTATACATACATATACATTCATACATACACATACATACATACATACATTCATACATTCACATACATACACACACAGACACACATATATACATGCATGCATATACATTCATTTCTACACATACATACATACATAGAGACATACATGCATACATGAACACATACATACATGCACACATACATACATACATGCACACATACATACATTCATACATACATACACAAACTTACATACAAACAAACATACAGACATACATACATACATGCACACATACATACATACATGCCCACAAAAATACATTCATACATACAAACACTTACATACACACATACATACATACAGACATACATACATACATACATACATACATACATACATACATACATACCTATTCATACGTACACATACATTCATACATACACATACATACATACACACACATACATACATACACACACATGCATACATACACATTCATACATACACATACATACATCCATGCATATACATTCATACATACATACATATACATTCATACATGCACATACATACATACATATACATTCATACATACACATACATACATACATACATATACATTCATACATACACATACATTCATATACATTCATACATACACATACATACATACATACATACACATTCATACATTCACATACATACAAACACACTTACATACAAACAAACATACAGACATACATGCATACATGAACACATACATACATGCACACATACATACAGACATACATACATACATACATTCATACATACATACACACACTTACATACAAACAAACATACAGACATACATACATACATGCACACATACATACATACATGTCCACAAACATACTGTTACAAATCTTGTAAATAGTTGTTGTTTTTCCTGCCTTGCATCATTTTCATTAGTTTTGGTTTTATCTGACGTCATGTTGCAAAAGTATCTGAAGATATCACTTTTATCACTTGTATACCGGCCCTGTAACGTTTTGTAGTTTTTACACTTGCCCTGCATTTAATAAGCGTGAAGACATTTTTCGCTCGGAGTGTTTTCTTTTTTTTCTTTTTCTTTTTATCGCTAGAACTTTCTCAATGGAATTGTTTAAAGTTATGAATGATTTGGAATATTCCAGATATTACTAGAAAGTTGTCGGGAATTCTTTCCGTGTATAAATAGCTGGCCTTGAACACAAGTCAGTCAGTTTTTCTCAGATTGGATTATTGAGAGGCTCGTTTTTATTCGCTTTGGGCGAATGTTGTTTTTGCTTTTGTAATTGCTTAATTACTGTTCACGTTAGATACGTGGTGCTGAGTTACTGTTGAGAGTACAGTGTACTGTGTGCTGCCTAATTGCTGGATGTTTAGCAATTGTTTCCTGCTCTTATTGTAAATAGTGTACATACTTGTAAATAAATTTATAGTTACTTCCTCAAGATTTTAATGCTCATTTAAAGAAAGTTGAAGGTGCTACGAACTCGTTACAATTTTGGCACCCAACGTGGGGCATCTTCAAGGACTTTCTTGGAATTATCTGTGAACTTGGACTTTTCTTCCCAAGGACTTTTTGACTTCGGAATTTTATGGTGATTACTCGAGCAATGGAGGAACAACTGCAAAAACTCCTTGATGCGATCAACGCTGTTAAAAGTGACATGACTGCGAATCAAGAACAATTAAAAAATGACATGGCTGCGAATCAAGAACAATTAAAAATTGATCTGGCAACTAATCAAGAACAATTAAAAAATGACATGGCTGCGAATCAAGAACAATTAAAAAATGATCTGGCAACAAATCAAGAACAATTAAAGAGTGATTTAACCGCGAGCATAACTTCAAGTCAAGAAGAAATTAAGAGCGATCTAACGTCAATGAAAAGTTTGGTGGAAACTAAATTTACCAACATAGAAAATAAAGTGGAGGTTCTAGAAGAAAAAGTTGACAGCGTTGAGAACCGAATCACCACAGTAGAAAACCATATGGAAAAGAAAATTAAAGAAATTGAATCAAAGTTATCAGCATCCTCCAACAACTCAAGTGACTGTGTAGCTGCAGCTGGAACTTCTCGTCCATCCATCAAACTGGCCACGTTTGACGGGAAGACCTCGTGGAATATTTACAAGAAGCAGTTCCTCATCGTTGCAGAAGCAAACTCCTGGGACTCTTCCACCAAAGCCTGTCAACTTGCAGCCTCGCTGAGAGGGGATGCAGCTGATATACTACAGACCTTCCCAGAGGACAAGCACCATGACTTCGAAGCCTTATCATCGGCCCTGGAGCTTCGCTTTGGCGAAGTATGCCAAAAAGAAATAAGCCAACTCCAGCTGAAATCCCGACTGCAGAGGGCCGGAGAGACTTTGCAAGTTTTTGCAGCAGACGTCGAGAGGCTTTCCCATCTCGCCTTCTCGAACTGTCCTTTGGATGTTCGCGATAACCTGGCGCTGAACTACTTCATAGACGGAGTGCGAAGTCCAGAAATTCAGACGGCTCTCCGGATGGCGGACATTAAAGATCTGAAATCTGGTCTAGTCTACGCAATGAAGTTCGAGGCTGCACAGCAAGCATCCCGCAAGGATCGCCATTCAATCAGGAGCGTGGAAGTGAGTGCCCCGGATTCGAATTCGACTAGTCTCTCGGAAATTGAGTGACAGGTCAAGGAGATCCTGAAGAAGATTACGGCTCGTAAAGACCAAAGTAGACAACCACTGAAGTGCTGGAAATGTGGCGGTGAGGGCCACGTACGAAAGAACTGCGAGGCTCGCCAAGAAAAGAAGAAGTCTCCCAAAGTTTTCCAGATTTCCCCAAGAAGTGGCGGCTGCAACGGACTCTTCATTTACGCTTATGTGAATGGGTTTCCCTGCGAAATGATTGTGGACACAGGAGCCAACGTTAGCATTATTAAGACTGATGTGGCTCGTCAATTTGGACTCAAGATCTTATGGACGCCGCCCTGCGTTACTCTCCAAACTGTGACAGGTGACAAAATCGAGATTGAAGGAAAAGTGAACTTAGAAATAATGTTCGGGAGTGCCACTTACCATCACACGGCATTCGTCGCTGACATTACAGATCCCTTCATTCTCGGATTGGACTTTTTGAGAAAATTTGATTTTTCTATTGACTGTAGAAATAATGAGCTGCACTCGATGAGGGAAGACATAGTGATTTTCAATACCGAAAATAACTTAAAATCTGCTCATCAAATAATAGCCCAAACTGATTCATTGATTCCCTCTAGATCAGAAGTACTAATACCTGGCTCCCTCGAGGAAAACAACAGCTTTAAATTCGGCCTCATTGAATATCCTAACCAGAGTAATAGCCCAAAAGGAGTACTAGTGGCATCTACGCTTGTGGACCTTTCAAGGAATGCAGTTCCTGTGAGAGTCGCCAATGTGAGTGAAAGACCGAGGAATATTAAGAAAGGAGAAGTGTTGGCAACTTGTACTCCCGTAAACTGCATCATCAGAAGAATTGATTCCTCCGAGACTGTGTCTTCCGAATCCTTGACTTCGAAATTAATTGGGAGTGCAGCATTATCGAAGGATCAAAGATACGCTGCGGAAAAATTGGTGGACGACTTCAAGCAGGTGTTTTCGTCCACACCCGAAGATGTTGGTCGCACGAGTTTAGCGCAGCATAGGATCGACACTGGAGATCATCCCCCTATCAAGCAGCATCCAAGACGACTACCGTTCGCCAAGAAGGAAGAGGTTGAGATCCTCGTAAAAGAGATGCAGGAGAATGACGTCATCGAACCCTCATCCAGTCCTTGGGCATCCCCTATCGTCTTGGTCCGAAAGAAAGACGGCTCCACCAGATTTTGTGTTGACTACCGACGCCTGAATGACATCACCAAGAAGGACAGTTACCCTCTTCCACGGATCGATGACACTCTGGACACCCTTTCCGGACACAAGTGGTTTTCGACCCTGGATTTAAAGAGCGGCTACTGGCAGGTGGAGATACACCCCGACGACCGAGAGAAGACGGCGTTTACAACCGGACAAGGCTTGTGGCAGTTTAAAGTGATGCCCTTCGGCCTCTGCAATGCACCAGCCACGTTCGAGCGTCTTATGGAGTCAGTGCTACGAGGACTCTCTTATGAATCCTGTCTTGTCTACTTGGACGACATCATCATCATAGGACGCAGTTTTGAGGAACATTTGGCTAATCTTAGGAAGGTGCTGCAAAAGCTTAAGGAAGCCAACCTGAAGTTAAGCCCGTCCAAATGTAATTTGTTCCGCCGTGAAGTGAACTACCTTGGTCACATTATATCCTCTGATGGTGTGCGAACAGATCCGGATAAGGTATCCGCAGTCAAGAATTGGAGCCGCCCCGAAAATGTCCATCAGCTGCGAAGTTTCCTGGGGCTCTGCACGTACTACAGGAAGTTTGTGAAGGGTTTTTCCAACATTGCACGACCTTTGCATAAGCTGACGGAAAGCAAACAAAAATTTGAATGGTCCAAAGAATGCGAGGATGCATTTCTACAACTGAAGGAGGCTTTAACATCAACGCCTATCCTCTCTTATCCTCAGCCTGGAAAATCCTTCATACTGGATACTGATGCGAGCCACGAGAGCGTTGGAGCTGTTTTATCTCAAGAAATAGACGGTAACGAACATGTCATCGCCTACTGGAGCAAATGCTTATCCAAGTCGGAGCGAAATTATTGTGTCACGAGAAAGGAATTGCTCGCCATAGTTAAAGCTGTAGAACATTTCCATCATTACCTCTACGGCCGTAAATTCCTGCTCCGAACCGATCATGCCTCTTTAACTTGGCTTTTGAATTTCAAGAATCCAGAGGGCCAGGTAGCCAGGTGGATACAGCGGCTCCAGGAATATGACATCGAGATTAAGCACCGAAAAGGTTTGTCACACGGTAATGCTGACGCATTATCAAGAAGACCTTGTTCCGAGAACTGCCATTATTGCTCCCGAATTGAGAAACAGTACGGGACGACAATCCCTACTGCCTGTCAAGTTACTGCTACTTCATCATCTTCAGATCCTGATCCATGGAATGACGACCAAGTTAGAAAAGATCAGCTTGAAGACCCAGACCTAAAGCCTATCATAGAGTTAATGGAAAAGGACAGTCGGCGACCTAGTTGGCAAGACGTTTCTATCTACAGTCCTGCAACGAAGAGATACTGGGCTCTATGGAAATCTCTCCAGTTGCGAAATGGCGTCCTGTATCGGAAATGGGAATCTGACGATGGTAAAGCATTCAAATGGCAGTTACTCCTTCCCAGATCAAGAATTCCAGACGTTCTAAAGGAGTTGCACAGTAGTCCGACTGGAGGACACTTTGGTATCCTGAAAACCCTCCACAAGGTTCGAGAGCGCTTCTTCTGGAGCAAGGCGAAGGATGACGTGGAGAAGTGGTGTCATTCTTGTGACGCCTGTGCTGCCCGTAAAGGACCGAAGAGAAGAAGCCGCGGGAAGCTACATCTTTACAACGTAGGAGCTCCTTTCGAACGAATCGGGATCGACATTCTTGGTCCTCTACCGAAAACTACTGATGGGAACAAATACATCCTCGTTGCCATTGACTATTTCACCAAATGGCCCGAAGCATATTCCATTCCGGATCAAGAAGCTACCACTGTAGCAGAGACTCTAGTCCAGCATTGGATCTCGAGATATGGGACACCTTTGCAGATCCACTCCGATCAGGGGAGAAACTTCATCTCTGCTGTGTTT
>JAXGGA010003700.1:0-75000 GCA_038373865.1 Uloborus plumipes | reverse complement strand
CATACACACACAGACACACATACATACATGCATGCATATACATTCATTTCTACCCATACATACATATATACATACATACATAAACACTTACATACATACACATACATACATATATACATACATATACATTCATACACACACATACATACATACATATACATTCATACATACACATACATACACACAAAAAAAGTTTATCGCAATTAATTAGCCTGTATGCGGAAAAGTTGCCACCTATAGGTGTAACCATATCTCTAAAGTTTTAGCTTCCTACGAAGTTATCTTCATCTGCCTATTTGCCATAGAAAATTCTATAAAATCGTTATATTTAAGAAAGTTTAATGCCGCTCTTTGCATGTTTTCCTTGAGAGAAGAAACAAAGATCTCGTCAGATAAAGATGACTGAATAACAAGCTCAATTACGACTCCTGTAATTTGTCTTTAAATATTTAGGTTAGTTGTCTTCCAGAACTCCACAATATTGTCTTTTAGTTTCAAATTTAGGCAACGAAATTCTCGACGCTATCCTTAATCTAATAAATCCGTCCAGAGCGTCATTGCCACATACAGCTGCTGATGTATCAGTAACTATTTTCACACAGCGCTCTTATGCTTGTGAATGGCAGGAATATTTTAAAATATTAATATTCTCAGGAATATCCAGAATCATCTAGTTCACTTCATTAGAAGAAATAGACTTCGTAGTCAGGTGCTCGGTAAGGTTAACTGAATTCCAGTCAATTAAATCCACATAGTTATCTACGTTGAAATGTACAATGAGAATCTTGAATTCTTGAATATTTTTATTGAGTTCAGCCATCTCACGTGTATTTGATCATCAGACAGCATAGATAGTATAATTTTCTCCGGATTTCCAAAATAAACGTTTCATTTCAGTCCTTTATCTACTATATTTTTTAGCTATTTTGGTAGAAATCAAGATTTTTTGATGATTTAGATTTAAGATCAAACCACATGCATGCCTACTCTAATAACATACTGTGTTAATATTCTCAAGTTCTCCGATGGGCTGCAAAATTCTATTTGCTTTCGTTAGCCATCTGGCATGACTCATTTTTTCTGGAGCATTTGGTGAACGGAATTTTTCCATTTGAAATTCCAGTTCACATTTCGTAGAGATACCGCTGGTCCGTACTAAGTTCATTAAAGGCAATCTCGGGCAAAGTTACTTCTATCCTTTCAAAAGTGAACTACAGGCATACCTTCACAAGATTCTAATTTCCCAAAATGTTTCCACAAAACCCTTTAGGGGTTGTAATTGTTCCATCAAAATGTTCCATTAGATGACGTATCGGTAGTTCATTAGTATGTAATAAGCAAATAAACTATTGTAAAGGTCGTCCAACAGAGAGCTCAATTTGTCTTATTAAACCATTTTTAGATCCTGTATTGACCACTGTTCCGTCACACCTTCTAGCTTGTACCTTAGAAATGTCAGCACTTTTCTCTAAAAAACTTAATATACTAATTTTTATGGCTTTTAAACTACTAGATTTGGAAGTGATATGGTCAATATATTTAGATCCAGGCTCTAAAACTATAGCAATATGCTCTTCTGATTGTTCTTTTATCTCTCCTCTTTCCTTCTTTAATTTGAATTAGTCTTGTTCTTTTTGACTGTCAAAGTACAATCCATATTCTTCTGATGAAGAGAGTTCTTCATTTTTTCTTTTCAAATCAAGACTGTTTTTATTCCTTTCCTTTCTAATTTTACTGCGATCGACTACTTTAGAAGAATCTTCTTTCGTAATTATTTCTATATCTTGTAAATCAACATTTAAGAGGATTGAAGCTGACCTATCGGATACACCAGTTCTGTCACAAGCCTGTGGACATTTAGAAGTCTAGTTCTCATTTGCGAAGTTGAAGGATAATCTTGACTTATAATTGTGCTTTTCGTTTCATAGGCAGAAATCGTAACTTCCTTTTCGTGAGAAGAATTAGAAAAATTCCAAATCTGTCCTGTATTAGAAGTAGAAAGTCTACCTGTTGTTTCCATAATATCTTGCAGTTGAATATTTTTAGTTCTTTGAACTGCTCTGTCGTTCCGTTTTAATCTCTTTTCAATCATTTTGTTTGCTTTTGAATCAACATTTCCAATTATCAGTTTACCTACTGTTGTTTGATCCGTTAAAAATGCCCTTTCAGCTATAGGAACTTTAATTTTGGAAAAACAGAGAACAAAATCCTTGCATTTTCATAATGAAATATCAAAAAGATTTTGCTCAACTGATTTTCTAAAAGACAGAACCTTTTTGAAAAAAAATTAGTACACCTTTTTGTTTTAAATTCTTTTTAACATTGTGATATTTCGTATAGTATTATCTTACCTTAGATTGTATCTGTTGATCGATATAGAAGGAAGTGAACTTTTACCCCATAAGCATTTGAGATAATTCCTTACACGAGAACACACATCTATATTGGCAGGTTCCTTTAAATTTTTTTATAAAAATTATAGGCGTTTATATAAATGTATTATAACACCCGCATACGTGTGTAGAATATTATGTTTGAAGATTTCAGGAGTTCCAAAATTGTCTTGTGATCGAATCTTGGGCATTTTGAAATGCCCTAAGTAACGTGTGATAACTACATAGAAGTACTCACGTGGACGGGAAAAAATGCTTACACGTAATATAAACTAAAAACAACGTTCTAATGATAGGCGTTCAACTAACTTGAAGAAAAAAAAAACCGTAATTGATAGTAGCACAATAAGTGAACGTAAACATTGGTCTGCCAGGAAGAGCACGCGCGGTGCGCAAGTGCTATGTACAATTGTACACTTAAAGATCATCCTACAATTGCAAGGTCATTCACTTATTAACTATTTATTTCAAATAATAAAGTTTAGTGTCAATCATTCGTAACTTCAAATTAGAGGTATTTTTTTTATCATTTCATTTTTGCCAGATAGGTAAAATGTAAGCAAAATACTTAAAATTCAAGGCCAGATAGGCAGATAAAGATATTACTTTATTTTGCTAAAATTTTGTACAATAAATAAGCTTCATAAGGGGCAACTTTTCCGCACACAGGCTCAACTTATTTTGTACTTTTATTTTTTCACTCCACCCTAATACACACACAGACACACATACATACATGCATGCATATACATTCATTTCTACACATACATACATACACACTTACATACAAACAAACATACAGACATACATGCATACATACATACATACATTCACACATACATACAGACATACATACATACATACATACATTCATGCATACATACACACACTTACATACGAACAAACATACAGACATACATACATACATGCACACATACATACATACATGCACATACATACATACATATACATTCATACATACACATGCATACATACATATACATTCATACATACACATACATACATACACATACATACATATATACATACATATACATTCATACACAGACATACATACATACATACATATACATTCATACATACACATACATACATACACAGACACACATACATACATGCATGCATATACATTCATTTCTACACATACATACATACATACATACACACTTACATACAAACAAACATACAGACATACATGCATACATGCACACATACATACATACAGACATACATACATACATACATACATTCATAAATGCATACACACACTTACATACAAACAAACATACAGACATACGTACATGCACACATACATACATACATGCCCACAAACATACATACATGCACACTTACATGCAAACAAACATACATTCATACATGCAAACACTTACATACACACATACATACATACAGACATACATACATACACGCACATACATACATACATACATAAATACATATTCCTACGCACACATACATACATACATACATGCACACATACATACATACATGCACACATACATACTTACATGCACATACATACATATACATTCATACATACACATACATACATACATATACATTCATACATATACATACATACACATACATACATATATACATACATATACATTCATACACACACATACATACATACATACATATACATTCATACATACAAATACATACACACACAGACACACATACATACATGCATATACATTCATTTCTACACATACATACATACATACATACATACATACATACACACTTACATACAAACAAACATACAGACATACATGCATACATGCACACATACATACATACATTCACACAAACATACAGACATACATACATACATACATACATACATTCATAAATACATACACACACTTACATACAAACAAACATACAGACATACATACATGCACGCATACATACATACATGCCCACAAACATACATACATGCACACATACATACATACATGCCCACAAACATACATACATGCACACACTTACATGCAAACAAACATACATTCATACATGCAAACACTTACATACACGCATACATACATACAGACATACATACATACATGCACACACTTACATGCACACACTTACATGCAAACACTTACATACACACATACATACATACATACACGCACATACATACATACATACATACATACACATACATACACATACATACATACATACATACATACATAAATACATATTCATACGTACACATACATTCATACATACACATACATACATACACACACTTACATATATACATACATACATACATACACACATGTATATTCATACGTACACATACATACATAGACACACATACATATGTACATACATACATACATGCATATACATTCATACATACACATACATACATACACATACATACATACATATACATTCATACATACACATACATATACATTCATTCATACACATACATACATACATACATATACATTCATACATACACACACCACCACACACACACACATACAAAAATAGCTTTTACCCGTATTTTCTTGAATATAAACAAATGTGTGTATACAAGCGCAAAAATACAAATATACCCGTGCACACTAGTATAATTGGGCTCTCGCATTGTTTAGACATATATACTCCTATATATCTGCGTTTACTCTTGCGTATACGTAAGTTGTATGTATATAAGCGCAGAAATACAAATATGCTCTACACACGATTATACTCATGTTTAATACGTGTATACTCCTGTTTACAAGTATATACGTTTATATACACGTATTTACTCGTATATGCTTGTTAATGTTTGCATGTAAGAATACAAATATACCCCTACATACGACTATACTCCTGGTTACTCGTATTAATTCCTGTTTACACGTATTTATATACCCGTATATACCCATATTTAATCGTATAAACTTGTAAATGTGTGTAATATAAGCGCAGAAATACAAATATGCCTCTACACACGAGTCTACTCGGTTTCACACGTTTTCACTCGTGTATACTCGTATAGGCATGTAAATGTATGTATACAATAGCAGAAATACAAATAGTATCCACCACACAAGTATATACTTTTTATTCTTACATACTCCTGTTTACACGTATATACTCGTATATACCCGAATTTACTTGTATGGGTCATTATACAAAAAACCTGAGTTTTTGCGTTCAGGGTAGTTAATTTCAAAAATATTTTTTTTGAAACAATTTTTTATGATTTATAGTAAAATATAAAACCTTTCCTAACATATTTGATGAAAATAAATAATATTTTATTTTTTCTAAGGTCATTTTTTCAATGAACGGAGGGATACTTGTATGCCTCCGTTACGTGTCACAACCTATTTCCTCCTATGTACTTATTCATTTTTTTGGTCAATAAAACATATATATATATCAAGTTTAACAGGTTAATTTGAATCATTAGATGTTTTTTCAATAGTTTATTAGAATTATTCTTCCAAACAAAATATATATATAGCCTTTATTACCGCTTGAGTCCGTGTCACAGCCTTTCTGGTATCCTCCGTTACCTTATTAGTTGAGTATAAGAACTTCCTATAGACGGCAGTACTGAGGGCTCAATACAGAGATTTAGAATTATTGCCAGCCATTTTCAACTCTGGGTCTTCGTAAGAAAGTTCAAGCAACTTAGTGTGAAAGATATTTAGCGTTATATCCTCTGAAGTGAAATTGGTCCTTTACTTTTTGTATCCTCCGTTCTTGGTTTTAAAGGGTAAGAATTGCTTATGTACTATTTTTTTTTTCATTGTTGATATTGAGTCACGTTTTGTCAAGTAAATTTCATATACTAAGTTGTACTAACCTTAAATCAAGAAAATGTGCAAAGCAAAATATAAATATTTGTATCCTCCGTATCTGAATCCTCCGTTACAGTATAGTCGTAATGGAGGATACACAATTAGTAACGGTGAATACAACTTTTGGAAAAAATTAAATTTTAAAACAGATATGTAAATTAAAGTCCGCCCAAATCATGTACCTCATCATCATGCAAGTTAATGTAAATAAAAGGTTTTAAATATTTATTTTACATATGTTTGACAAAATTGCGTTAAGGTAGTAACTTTTAGGTTTTTATTTTATTCAATGTCATTTAAAATATAACTTTAATAAGAAAAAAAAAAAACAAAGGGAATTTCGAATATTCAATGCATATATTCAGTTTTCTTTTTTCCCTCTTTAGCATAATCGCTAGGAAAAAGAAAGTAACTGAAAGTGCAAAAGAAAGAATGAGAAAATACAGAGATAGAATTAAACAAAATCCTCAAAAGTATGATGAAATGAAACAAAAAGAAAGAGCCAGATGGAAAAAGCGTGTAAATTAAAATCAAATAAAGACAGCTACTAGTAAAATGACAGCACGAGAGAGAAGGGCATTACAAAAACAGTGGAGAGAACATATCGTGCAAAAATGAAACAGAGAAAGCTATTGCAAGAACATTTACAAAATCAAGCATTAAGTCTAAATGTATAGAATTCTAATGAAGAAACAAACAATGCAAAAGAATCAGAAAATAAGAGAAAGGGGTCATTCCACGTCAAGTGATCCAAAATCTGAGAAAAATTTTACCTTACATTTTTGTATTTCTTTCACATTTGGCTCATCAATTGTACCCCTTGAGGTAATCAAAAGTCTCAATTTTTGGATTTTTATCTCTATTATTTTTTCATTTATGAGACTTTGAACTTTGGAAAAACCCTCATTTTTCCGTGGATAAGGGTACATAAAAGGGATCATAACTCGGCACCAAATATAGATAGAACGATTTGGTAAATGGCATTTTAAAGTACGTTAGTTGCCGCTTAATCTGATATGCAACATGACTAATTTAATAAAAATTTTCTTTTTCAAAAAATGAAATTTAAATTTCAAAATTAAATTTCTCAAAAAACATATAATTAATTTTTTTGAAAAATTTCTCAAAAATTCTTGTGTATTTCATCTATGTTTGTACAAATTTTTAGATTGGGATCTCAATGGGATCATATTTTTTTGAATTTTTGAATAAAACTGTATATTAAAAAAATGATATTTTTTAGATTCTATTTATTTAAATACTAAGTTCTCTTGTTCGTGATGGTCTAAAAAGTAGTAAACAAACATGAATATGTTTAAAGTGAGCTGGCATGATCTTACAGATTTGTCAGGTTCACCCCCTACCCCTTTCTTCCCCGCACAACCACTCTTTTTTAATTCAAAACTGTTCAAAATGTTTAAAAAAAAACAAAAACTCTTTGATACAAAATGAATAGTAAACTTATTTAAAGTGGGGAAATGGGTTTCCTTATAACTAGACGAAGTATCCCCCTCCTCACCCAAATATACCATTCACACTATACTAATATGACGTCTAACCTGGGGATTGAGTTGAGGATTATTTTCAAACCTAGGTATATATATTGTTTTTCAGACGAAGTGTTTCTTTTCGATCCGAACTTCAAAGTGTACTTCCATTCAATATCTGAAATTTAACTTTATGATTCATTTCATCTTCTACCCCAGCACCAATCTTCAATTTTGAAGGGAGGAAATAAATGGGTCGCCCCAATATCATAGCAAACAGCAAAATAGCACTGTTTCGCCTTGTTCTCATCGGTTTTTCTATTCTTTTCGCACAAAACTGAAAATAAATCAAAATATCAGACCATATGTCTGTGTCCCCATAACTATCTTCCCACATTGTCTAGTGTGCAGCTTTTATTTAATTGTTTGTGTTCTTTTTCATTTTGTTGTAAAGGAAAGTAATGCAGCAAGATATATCTATATATGTATATATTAAACAAACGCTGCTTTTTTGAGCACAACCTCACATGTTGTTTAACTTCTTTACAGATTGCCCCCCCCCCCCATTACCCTACCTTTCCACTCCAAACTTTTATTTTTTTTATCATCCCGTCTAGCCCCATTTCAAAGCCTTAGTCTCTACTGATGTCTGGTAGTGTTTCAGTTTGTTCTGTTTGTTACTCTTTCCTATTAGCTCATGAGCTTTGTCCAATAAGAGAAAAGAAAGGCAGTGATGGGGACTGACATATAACGTGACACTTTAATTTCTTTTCAGTTTTGTGTAAAAATAATGGGAAAACATTATGAGAACAAGGGGAAACAGTGGCTATTTTTCTGTTTGCTATGATCTTGGGGCGACCCATTTATTCCCTCCCTTCAAAATTGAAGATTGGTGCTGGGGGAGGGGATGAAATGAACCATAAGTTTAAATTCAGATTTCGAATGGAAGTACACTTTGTGAAGTTCGGATTGAAAAAGAAACACTTCGTCTGAAAAACAATATATACCTAGGGGGAAAATAATCCTCAAATCAATCCCCAGGTGAGACGTCATATTAGTATAGCGTTAATGGTATATTTGGGTGGGGGTAGGGTTGTACTTTGCCTTGTTATAAGGAAGCCCATTTATCAACTTTAAACAAGTTTACTGTTCATTTTGTATCAAAGAAGCTTTTTTTTAGCATTTTAAACAGTTTGGGGGGAAAATGGTTGGGTCAGGAAGGAAGGGAGGGGGAGCTAACCAATCTACAAGTTAATGCTAGCTCACTTACCTAGAGTAAAAATAATAGTCAATTCAATCCCCAGGTTAGACGTCATAATAGTACAGCGTTAATGGTATATTTGGGTGGAGGAGGGGGATACTTCGTCTAGTTATAAGGAAACTCATTTACCAACTTTAAAAAAGTTTAGTATTCATTTTGTATCAAAGAGTTTTTTTTTTAACATTTTGAACAGTTTTGAATTAAAAAAGAGTGGTTGTGCGGTGGAGGAAGGGGGAGGGGGGTGAACCTGACAAATCTATAAGCTCATGCTAGCTCACTTTAAACATATTCATGTTTGTTCACTACTTTTTAGACCATCACAAGCAAGAGAACTTAGTATTTAAATAAATAGAATCTAAAAAATATCATTTTTTTAATATACAGTTTTATTCAAAAATTCAAAAAAATATGATCCCATTGAGATCCCAATCTAAAAATTTGTACAAACATAGATGAAATACACAAGAATTTTTGAGAAATTTTTCAAAAAAATTAATTATATGTTTTTCTAGAAATTTAAATTTGAAATTTAAATTTCATTTTTTGAAAAAGAAAATTTTTATCAAATTAGTCATGTTGCATATCAAATGAAGCGGCAACTAACGTACTTTAAAATGCCATTTACCAAATCGTTCTATCTATATTTGGTGCCGAGTTATGATCCCTTTTATGTACCCTTATCCATGGAAAAACGAGGGTTTTTCCAAAGTTCAAAGTCTCATAAATGAAAAAATAATAGAGATAAAAATCCAAAAATTGAGACTTTTGATTACCTCAAGGGGTACAATTGATGAGCCAAATGTGAAAGAAATACAAAAATGTAAGGTAAAAAACGTTGGATCACTTGACATGGAATGACCCAAAGAGTAATGGACCGAAAAAAAGAAAAAAAATTCGTAAGGAACTCAAAAATAAAATAACCTGCCTTGAAATGAAATTAGCTGAAATGACCAGACAAACCTTGAGAGAATTAACACCTTATACTTGAACAAAAATTGAAAATTTTCCTTACCTATTTTTCCAGATAATTTTAATCGCAAGTTCAAAAATTCAAGTCCAGGCACCAATTCAAATCCAACTGCAGATGTTGAAGACGAGAGAAAATAGAAATGTTGTAAACAGTGCAAACGTTAGATAAAATGATTTCGTGATAGTTAAACTTGTAGGAAAGAGAAGCTTCAAATTTTTTTTAGCTTGCATACTATCACAAGAGTGTCCTGATGGATATAATGTAAAGTTATTGCGAAAATACTCCAAGGACACTTTTGTTTTCCCTAAAAAAGATAATATATCAGAAATAGATCTTATTGATATTATTAAAGTTCTACAGCAACCAACAATGAACAAAAAAAAAACAGTATGTGTTCAGAGAAAGTTCAAATATTTATAATTTAAAATAAAAATAGTCAATTATTGAAATAAAAATGTGTCTTTGTTATATTGTACCACAAGTCATTTGGAATGAAAAATTAATGTAATTAATTTAATCTATGAAAGTTCAATGTACGCATTTATAAAAATCTAAAATTATAAGATGACTTCATAAAAGTGTATTCTCCGTAACATGCGTGTATCCTCCGTTAAGCTTCAAAATTTTAACTACTAAAAAATGACAATATAATCAATAAAGTATGTGACCAACAATATGAAAGTAAATAAGTGCCTAATAGGAACACTATTAAGTCATTTAAAAGAAAATTGAAGAATTTTTTTTTTTTTTGAAAATTCCAACTTCAAAAACGCAGGTTTTTTGTATAATGACCCGTATATGTATGTAAATGCATGTGTACAAGCGCAGAAATACAAATTATCATCAACACACGAGAAAACTCGTTTAACTCGTACGTACTCCTTTTTACTAGTATAAACTTCCATCTCGAATTTAATCGCAAATAATTTACTCAGATTGAAATCAATTTTATTAGTTTTAATCAAATTGAATTTAGTGCGATTACTTTTAGTTTGACTAAAATTAATCTAACTAATTTAGTCTTGATTAAATCAATCTGCACTAAATTAATCTTTTTCAGAAACTAACCAAGTTAGTTTGAACTAACGTTAATCATCGTCTAAAAATTAAATAGTTCAAATTTTAAGTAATCTGAACTAAATGCGAGTCAGATTACTTTAGTCAACTAATCAATCGATTGAAAATTTAGTTGATTTTTTTAGTTCTTGCCCAACACTGCCTGCAACTTCCTGCGTGCCTTCCTAAAAGCTACTCTTGTATTGCAAGCGAAGCCAAGTGATATCGAACCTGCAACCTCCTGCGTTAATTTCTCCATTTATACTTAAACTGCTCTCAAAGCAGAGTGGAATCGAACCAGAAACATACTGCATTAAGCAAAGAATTGAACCTGTAAATTCCTGCGTGCCTTCCGTCCCTTACATTTATATTGCAAGCGAAGCCGCCTGGAATTAAACCCGCGAGCTCATGCTAGCCTTTCTTCCCCTAGCACATATATTGCAAGCAAAGCCAAAAGGAATCGAACCCGCAACCTCCTGCTTGCCTTTCTTCCCCCAGCAGTTATATTGCAAGCAAAGCCGAAAGGAATCGAACCTGCACCCTCCAGCTACAAGCGAAGTCACGTTTACTCGAATTTGCAACTTCCAGCGTTAATTTTTCCCCTTTCTCTAATATTGCAAGGGAAGCCAAAAGGAATCGAACCTGCCACCTTCTGGTTCCTTTCTAACTTTACATTAATATTGCAAGCACAAAAAGCCGCCTTTAATTAAACCCGCAATCTTCTGCTGGGCCTTCTGCCCTGAAACTTATATTGTAAGCAAAGCCTAGTGGTATCAAACCCGCAACCTCTTGCGTGCCTATTTCCCCTTACACTTATAATGCAAGCGAAGCAGCGTGGAATTGAACCTGCAACCTCCTGCATGCCTTTCTTCTACTAGCTCTTGAATTGCAAACAAAGCTGAAAGGAATCGTACCTGCAACATCCCGTGTTAATTTCTCCCCTTACACTTAAACTGCAGGCAAAGCCGTGGGTAATCGAACCAGCAACCTACTGCTACAAGCGAAGAAGCGAGGAATCGAGTCTGTAACCTCCTGTGTACCGTCCGCCCTTTTCATTTATATTACAAGCGAAACCGAGTGGTATCGAACCCGCTATCTCCTGCTGAAAGCTAAATCGCATGGAATCGAACCTGAAACCTCCCGCTTTCTTGTCTCGCCCCCCACACTAATATTTAAAACAAAGACGAGTGGTATCGAACCCGCAACCTCCCGAGTGCCTTTCTTCCCCTTGCTCTTAGATTGCAAACGAAGCGGAATGGAATCAAACTTGCAACCTCCCAATTTCCTTCCTCCCCCACACATGTTGCAAGCGAAGCCATTCGTTTCGTTTGGGACTATATGCCCAGGTTTTTGATGAGGACTACAATCTAGTGTCTTGCCTCCATTACACATGATTTTTATTACATATATCTTGTACAGACAATGTATGAAAGAGTTACATCACAAAGGAATTAAAGTACATCCGGAGCGAGGGTGGGAGTCGAACCCACCGTCTCAGAGTTATCAGCTACACGCCTTACATCGCTCGGCCACTGAGACCCCTCGTGATTGCTTGAAAAGCTGATAACATATGTTATCAGAAGTCTAAATATGTCTTCTTTTCAGATAATTTTATTCCTCCTGCTGAAAAACATTTTAAATTTTACAAAAAGTAGTGTTAACTTCGCCCTCATCATGACAAGCATTTTAGATAGACATATGAAGGGGTAGTATTTCTCGCATCTTAATAACTTCAAAGCTGCTTTGCAGCTTTACTAACTAATAGCATATTGCAAACATGAAAAAAAAAAAGTCACCCCTCCGTATTCTTCGATGTAACAATGTGTCGTATAAATTACTTTTATTCCAGATTTAAATATACTGTCTAAATTAAAAGTATGGTTAATATATAAACGATAAATAAATTTTAAAAAAAACCGTTTACCCTGTTTCAAACTATGAGGTATGCCTCAAATTAAAACCGTTTGTTCTGAGAAATTCATTTGTACAGCATCAGTACAACTCACCTTGAAACAAAGACCGGCTCTATCTACTTATTGGGCGGACCAACGATTGCTGTCTCATTTATAATCTCATTGCTTACAGTGTAGTGTCCCAAGACCCAGACAGTAACTCCGTGACTCAGTTGACAATGTGTAAGTCAATTTTAAATCTATTGTTAACTTCTGAATACAGTCGAGCCCACTCGATAGAATAGCCATTTTGACACGAACCAGCATTCTTAAAAGCGGGATTTTAAATTATACGTGTTAAAAATAGTAAATTACAATGCTTTAGTACGATGAAAATGTATGGGCGATTCTCTGTAAACTGGTAATTGGCTGACCGGACTGAGTATTTTAAAAATAATAAAGTGTAATAAAGTAATTATCACTCCTAGTGCAAGTTTAGCATTAATACTTTGTGGCCCAATTGTATTTGGAGGTATAACAATTTAATTTTTTTCTAGAAATTATCTAAGCGCCAAAAACACAGTCCCCTGGCTGTCCCAATCCCAGAGTCTAACTGTTAAAGGTATTATTTCAAAAAACCTATTAACACTACATAAATTTGGCAATTAATATCTAAAAGTAGAATAAGGAAGCTATATTTTTCTGATGAAATAAGGTATAAGTACGCATTTCTAAAACTTATAAAAAATGTCATGTAAATTTTGTCCGGAGTTTTTTCAAACAGTCCCCTGCAACAAGTTCAAAGCTGTAATACGAAAAATCTCCTTTTGCAAAATTCTTTTTGGCATGAAGTTTAAAGTAATCAGTGTGAATTTGCCGAAATCTCCGAGAACGGTGTTGAAACGCTAATTTGCTTAGTTTGAGAGCCACATTTGTATTGAAAGTATGCATCAGGGTCGTTGCGAAAACAGTCCTCTGGGAAGTGATTTTATTAATGTCAATTAATTTAATTATAAAACATATTAGTTATTATGTCCACGATTTGTGCCTAAATTCATAGGTAGTCTCGTAACTAATTATGTTCCAATAGTTTTGCAGATATTACTCAACAAAGAGCAAAAACAGTCACCTGGCACAGTCCCCTGCCTAGTTATACTAGGCGGGGGACTTAACCCCTATCATGATTTATCAGAAAAAAAAACCTTAAATTGGCCCTCTTTCAAATCAAAGTAATAGATTCATTTTCTGAGCAATAGTATTAAAATTATACGAACATTTCAGAAAACCGTGCCCGGACAGATTTAGTGTTAAAAATGACTAGTTTACAGAGAATCGCCCGTATAATAAGCTGGATATTCTTTTAATAGATATTCTAATAGTCGGGCTCAACTGTATTTACTATTTTTGCCGTGGACAGTATTTGGAATTGTTTTCTATTTTTACTTTTTTGTTTTTTTTTTAACATCCGACTGATAATAAATGAAATATTTGTTTTCGTATTCTAATTGAAAAATTCAGGAATTTAACAGAGGGTTTTCTTTTAATATTCTAATCAGATTTACGCATTGTATGGAATTTTTATTTTGTTTTTACGCTGTTCACTTTCATATTCCAAAAACTTGCATTTATTTACTGTCAATACAACTGTTAATAATAGGTTCTTGGTGAGGGTATACTTTAAAAAGTAATATTTAAAAAATATTGTTTCGCCAATTAATCAGCAAGGCTCTGCCGATTTTTAATAATCGGCAAGGTTGCAGATTATGGCCAATTAATCGGTGCATCTCTACTTTACGGTATTGAACATCGGTAGAAAAAGTGGTTCATTTAAGAGACTTATTTTCAGATCTATTAGTTTTTCTGAATGAAATTTGTACGAAATATTAAGCAACTCTTTATCTCTTCAAAAACAAAATGTCTTGGGGAGTTTTGAAGGTTTTGAACAATCATTTTAATAAAATGACATTTTTTGTCAGACGATAATTTGAAACATTTACTGCAAAATCAGCATCTCTTAGGAAACAAGATATCAACCTAATTTTTCCAAAGTAGAAAATATTTTTTGTTTAAAATGACGAAGAATTAAATTGACTAAACATTCCTCCCCTGCAAAATAAAATATTTAAATTCAAAATATATGTATTGATACATTTTATGAGTTTTATAGCTACAATTTGAAGTTTTACCGAAAAAAAATTTGGGTTTATTAAATTAAGCTTTATTAGCACATAACACTTGTATAAAATTTTGTAAGCTTGAAATTTTTCGTTGCCAAGAAATGCTGCGCCCAACGAGTACAATCGTAGTTCTGAGAAAATCGTCTTCTAAAGTCAGGGTGAAACAATCAGTGCAGAGTCAGTGTGCACAAACGCGATTTACAAAATTCAGTGCTTGCTGTGTTTTCCCACATCTTTCGTTCAACTGGGAATTTATGTAGTTTGTTTTAAAATATCACCATTATTTTTGCTTAGAAAAATATTTTTTTTACCCATAAAAAGGTACCGGACATCATAACTTAACTGATGTATTTGTTTGATCTTGTTGAAAGTTTTATTTGACTAGTTATGTCAGAGCTTATTATTCAGTATCATTGTTCAAACCTTTTGGATTTTTATTTTAACATTCCATTATAAAATATAAAACTGTTTAAAAAAACGGTAGATCTGGCTTCAAAAACAGATGAAAATTTCTCTAAAAGAAAAATACTTTTACTCTTTCAACACCCGCGATACTACTTTTAAACATCAGTTTTGAAGTCTGTGCCGAAACAGTAAATTAATAAACAGTAAATCTCCTTCCTAGTATTACTAGGCAGCTGACTGTGCCAGGGTACTGTGTATTTGCACTGTTGCGTAATATCAGCAAAACTATTGGAAGATAATTAGTTACGAGACGACTTATAAATTTAGGCACAAATCGTGTACATAACTAATGTTTAGTAATTAAACTAATCAATATTAATAAAATCGCTTCCCTGAGGAATTTTCGCAACGACCCAGATGCATACTTTCATCACAAATGTGGCTCTGAAACTAAAAGTATCGTTTCAACACCGTTCTCAGCAATTTTAGTAAACTCCCACTGATGACTTTAAACTTCATGCCAAAAAACATTTGCATGAGTAACAGTTTTTTTTTCTGTTGGAGCTTTGAATTTGTGGCAGGGGACTGTTTGAAAGAACTCCGGATAGAATTTGCATGACAATTTTAAGTTTTAGAAATACGTAATTTGACCTTATTTATCATGAACAATATATAGTTGCATTATTCTATTTTTAGCTTTTAATTGCCAAATTTATGTAGTGATAATACATTTTTTGAAATAATGCCTTTAAGTGTTAAACTATTGGATTGGGACAACCAGGAGATTGTGTTTTTGGTGCTTAGATAATTTCCAGAAAAAAATTAAATTGTGTTTGCTCCAAATACAATTGGGCTACAAAGTATCAATGCTTTACTTGTATTAAGAGTGATTGTTGCTTTTTTACACTTATTATATTTGAAATACTCTGTTCGGACAGTCAATTACGAGTATACAGAGAATCGCGCATTTATTCGTTCAACATTACAAACAACTCTCCAAAAAATTAGCTCTTCCCGATTTGACGCAAAACGGCGATGTATATGATTACTGGACTATTAGTGTTGAAATCAAAACTTTAAAATAATTTGGAATGGAATGAAATAGTTTTAAAACTTTCATCTATCAATGTATCAGCAATATTCTACATAAATTAGTTGGGCCACTAACAAAGTTTCGACCTTGGATTGTGGAAAACCTTCCCACTTTCTTTCACAAAAATTATTTCTGAAAATGCCTCATCTCTTTTCTGTCGATCCTTTTGTCTTCTGTAAGGAGGAACTTCGAAATTTTTTTTCGATTCGCGGCAACATTTGACTTATTTTTCTCGTGGCACCCAATTATATCAAAATTAAATACTTATTTACGGCGTGGTCACTTCTTGGATACCTCTCGTAGTCCCTTAAAACACTCCAGACTGCTACGGCAATCACTTTATAACCCTGTTCCTATAACATCCCTTGACTACCATGCGAATTATTTCAGCTTTGTTTTCAACTTGTTTAGCGACAGTTAAATTATCAACTTTACATTTAATGTCCGGAGTTTTTGGGTAAAAATCGGTTGACTTACCGAAATATCCTCCCTCAATGTATCAAGGATAGCGCTTTTGTTTTTCTATTGATATTTTGAAGTTCCTTGATATTTAATGGAGTCCTTTTTGTGTCTTTTTAATTCCTTAGAGGAAGTATTGTGATCGCGAAAAAAATTCGTTCAAATTTCGGACCAAATTTAGATTTTGCTCACTCTCGAATGCAGGCTGAGTAGTTTTTCGACCTGTCAGCTCGTGCATATGTACCTGTCAAAATATAACCAGCCGAAAAGTCTTTTTTAACCACCCCCGAGTAACGTAAGTTTTCTCGTGACGTCTGTATGTACGTATGTGGGTATCGGTAGCATATCTTAAACTATATGCCTTAGAAGCTTCTAGTTTCGCATGTAGGCTCTGAGGGGAGTCTCTTTGTGCATCTCCCTTTGTAGTTACATTCTAATATATCCAAGTTCCAAGGGGTTCTTTTACCTCTTTTTTGGGGTAAATCCATGTTAATTTCAATGCAGGCTTAAGCGATATGAATTGGCGTGACTACTTGGTGATATTTTACCAAGATTTTGGTCGCAAAGTGTTTAAATCTAACTTGGCAAAAAAGTTGGTAAAAAAATATTTCGAATTTGGGTTCAATTTGGTGCTATTGGCGATGTGTTGTGAAAAATCAGATATTTAGAAAATTAATCGTTGTAAAACATTTTTTGTATTGTTACCTTGCAAACTAGGGGTAAGTGCTTGATTTGTTAACTTGCTCACTCTAAGCACTATTTTTACACTTAAGGCATCTATTAAGAAATTTACACGCAAAAGGAAGTAATGTATGTTAGATTTAAAATTGAACTGCCGGTACCCCGTCTTGAGCAACCAATAAATTCTTTCAATTATTTAAGATCAATTTTTCATTTTTTTTTCTTGACGTCACAAAAGGTTTTGTTTATATATTTCATCAAATGAAAATTTAAGTTTAAAATTCGTGACATTCTGGAATTGAGACGGCCACAATAGCATACGTAACATATCTTACCTATCTGCTACCGAGAAATGATACAAAATGAACTGTAATTACTTTATACGACTAAACCTAAGTCAAATACTTTAAATGAAATTTGATTGGCAGATTTTCTTTTGCGTAATTTTCGTAGCGTTTGCTGAAATGTATTTTACTATTCCAATAGAACATTTTCAATGATTGAGTAACTCTTGCAAGGAGTCTCCCCATACTCTTTAATTAACAAAGTCATGCAAATAAGAGTTCAATGAACTAGTCAAATTGATGAATATTTGGGAAAAGCGCTGTCCATCTCTAGTTGGGTTTCTTGTTTCTACAGATCGAATTGAAATGAAGAACAAATTCGCATTCGTCATAACTGGTGATTTTCTATTTTAAGTTATACGAGGTATGTGCTCAAAAAATGCTAATTAGATTGCTTTGATTATAATCTAGGCTAGTTTGCACCCAGACTCTCATCGTTTTTTTTTCTTTTTTGAGCGAATGGAGTTATTGAAATTATATTAATTATTGGATTTATCTGCTGATAATTAAGAATTTTTTAGAAATTCTGTGTTTGGATAAAATTTGCCTTTTTTCATTTCATTTATGTAGGGACTTCCCAGATATAACGTGATTTTTCACACAGAATTCCCCCTTTTTTAATGTAAATGTGAAACTAGCAGTTTTAGTCTACTACTGTAAAATTAACAATTTTACAGTTTATTACTGTAAAGTAAGCTGTATTTTACTGTAAACTTTTTTTAATGGCCCCTTGTTTGATTGCCCCCTTCTCAGAGAAGTCAAACAAAAAAAAGGGGGGGAATTGAACAAAGGTTGAGCTTTCTTTACTTTCTACTCACAGAAAAGTGCTTGATTTATTTTTTATTTAAAATTGACAGTTTAAATTTCCTGGAAACGGTTTGCTTTTTTCCGCTCACAAACTATCAGTTGCGCTTTAATTCTCGTGTCCCTTGAAGGCAAAATCATCAACCAGCCATCTTACCCAACAATTGCAGCCTCATGCAATCACACTCCCATGTTATCTTTCTTTTTTCGTATGTTTGATTGTTGGCTTAGTTTTGTGATAACCAGGGAACACGATAGTGTATCAATCCAAAAAACTAAAATTAGCCGTTAACCGAATCGCACAATAAGCGCATATACGCGCATATTTTTCCGTAGCAATCACCAGAGCACATGTGTTCATTCGTAAAGTTTGGGAACAAAAAAGGTGATAAAAACAAATTTTAAATTTGCCTGTATGATGCAAATGGATTTAGACAGCATTGTAAACCATGGTTTTTTGACGCATAAATTTTCCCTCGTGTGCCCGCTTTCGAACTATAAGGTCTTAGTCTGCCAAAAGTTTGGCGAGTTTCAGAGAGAAACACGAGATATTTTACACGTTTTGTAGATGGAGGTCCTGTCACGTACCCCCAAATCATTAAATTTATTTTAAATTGTGTGCGGAACTGATAATGGGCGGACGAGGGCAAATAATTTTTGCCTCTAATGTATCGGGATGCTCTTTCGAGGACCCATTTTTATGCTATTCGTGTGGTTACCTGGTAAGATATTTTATCCCTCATCGTTATTTTTCGTAAGCTTTCGAACGTTTTCGAAAATATTCCTGCTAAAATTAAGTTTCTTTTTTAGGTGGTTCGAGAGTTTATTCTATTTCCACCCAAACGAAGAAGGATGCCTGTATACAAACGAACAAACGCCCACCCCGCCAGAGGCAAGCAGCCGATCCAAACAGGCCCAGACCAGTTAGGCAGCCCCTCAGAGTTATAGTCCAAGAAGCCAAGGACCTAAAGACGGAGCTAATCGACACGAAAACACAACTTATTGACACGAATAACACCTGTTTGGACACGAAGAAAAGATTAGAAGAGACGAATTCATTGCTGCTCGAAACAAATGACAAGTGCCTGAAAACGAACGAAACTTTAGAAAAAACAAATGCAGACGCTAATCGTACCAAAGCTGCTATAATTTCTCTTCTAAATCAATCATCTCGCACAACTCGATTCAGCCCTAGAAAATCTCCATCCCCTGCTCCACCAGCTGGTCCATCAGATCAGACTTCCCCGGTGGCAGGTTGCTCTGGGAGCCAGACAATTCGGACGGGCAGCCCCGACACCCATTTAATCAAAAGGCAGCTGCAGTTCTCTTCGCCCCGCCCCTCGGATGGTAAGTTCTTAGATTCTATGAAGTGTTCTTTGTAGTTTTAAATTTTAACTTCCATAAAATTGGTTCGGATGCCTTTTGTTTTTCAATATTTTTACAAATCTTATTCCTGAATGGAAAATAAAAAAATTGTATGTAGGTAATTAAGTTAAAAAAATCACCTGATGAAAATACCTCAATTAGAAAAAGAAATCTGATGATTCATTCCAGCGAAAATGGTAAAAAGTAGTCCCAAGGTTTAACTTTTTAAACTTTAAAATTTACCTCGGCTTAGTAGTATTTTTTATTTGTTCTCCATTTAATTGTGTGCAATAAAGTATAAATTGCTAGGGGTTAAACCAGTGACGTGATTTCAAGTTTTTTCAGGGGGTCGGGGGAAGGGGCAAGATGTGAAAACAAAACACAATTTGACCGGACCATGTGACGGGCCTGGGTTAAGCCGGGGCCGTCGCGAATCATAGTAGAGGAGAGAATCACGACGGCCCCGGTTAAGCCATTTATGAAAGACTCGAAAGAAACTTTTTGTCAGAAGGAGAAAACGACTTGTCCTAGCTTTAAATTGCTCGCAATTTTAAATTAAGATTAAGCTGAAATACAAAATAAATTACACTGCATACCGCTGATTCGTACCTAAATGGAAAAAAATCCGAAAGAAAACTATTTATCGATGTTCCTACATTTTCTAGGCTACGAGTATAGATTTTCTGTGCTCACTCTGCTACAAGCCTTTTGCAGATAAAATAAAGTTATATTCAATCTAAATTTTTTTATTAAAAATTGTGCAACTGTCATTAGTTTACTACATTGAATAATATAGTCGGAAACAAAGGTGAACCTGTTTCTTTTCTTATGATAGTTAATTTGAACTGTTAGATCCCCCACTTCTGTTAGTCTTATTAATGATGAAAAAAAAATTTCTTGCAGTGTGACACAATTACATTTTTAGGCTTTTTATTAGATTCATGATTGTTCTGTAATTTTACTTTAGGAAAGGTATTTTCTAAGGCTTATTTGTTCAATGTCCACTCTGCTCCACAAAATGGTCGAAATATTGTAAGATCCCTTCATATGAGAGTCATGTACTAGCCATTTACACTTTATTATGCACAAATAAACGGAGACTCGATAAAAAATACTATTAGTGGTAGGAAATTATTTAAATTGATAAACCTAATAAGACGGTTTCTGACGTGATTTGTACAATTTTCGCTGCAATGACACAGTTAAGTCTTCCGTGTTTAGTACGGAAATAGAGCTGTGAAACCGGGAAATTTTATATCGTGTGGAATCGGGGGGCCGAAATAGTTGGTTTGAGAGCGCGAAAACATAATCAAGTAGTTAATGGTTTTTGACAATGTTTTCAAATCAAGTTTACGAGTATGGCCGCGATTTGGTGTTTGGGGTGGGGAACTCAGAGTGCAGACTGCGCAAAAGATATTTTCAGGGGGTACTTTTAACTTGAATTTTTAAATTTTAGTTTTTCCCAGACTTAAAACCCCGGAGTGGAATTTTTCCTAACGCATTCGCAACAAAATAAAAAAATAAGCACTAAACTATATGTAAATATCAGTCAACTAGTTTTGCACAATAAGATTGCGCATAGTTAGATAATTAAATAAAAACAAATACAAAGTGATATTTCTCCTTTTTTTCCTCAAGTCTGTTAGTTATTTTTTCAATCACTAACCAATAAAATGAAATTTGGTCTTTTTCTATTTTCATTTGTTTAGGAGGGCTGTGTGCATGAATTACTAAAGAGCTGCCAATTAAAACTTAGATAATGGGTTGCTCTTTTGTAAAACCAAATACTGTTTTACTGATGCGTAAGAAACTGGAAATACAAACTTTGCTTTATTTGCTTTGAAAAAGGATTAAGCTAGGGATGCATCGGGTAGTACCGATAAATCGGCCGCAATCGTCAAATGTTCGCCAATTGGCGGAAAATTTTTTTAAATATTGTTTAATGCACACCTTCACCAAGAAACTATGATAAATAATTCTATTAACAGTAAATAAATGCAATTTTTGCAATCCTTACTCTAACATGTAGTACGAGAGTGTACAGAGTAAAAAAAAAAAATCTTACAGTGTGTAAGACTGAATGGTATATTAAAATCCTCACAGCCGAAATTCATGACATTATTAGAAATAATTAAATTCTCCAGTTTTTAAATTTGATTGCGAAAAAATAAGGATTTTGATTCTTAATCAGCCAAATTTTTCTTATCAACCGGGGGCGCGACATGTTTTAAATGAAATTACTTACAGTATGCCTTGAAAAAGAAGTTATGAGCAAATTCATAAATAAGGAATACATAATTGGATAAATACCTTTGGGCCAAACAAAAGTATAACAAGTACTACTAAAGTGCAGTGAGTGAAAAAATTCAAAAAGCAAAATATATAAAAATAGAGTTCTTTTTTTTTAATTTTCCTATTTTGAATAAAGATATAAATATGGACCATATTACAGAATTTTTAATGTGTAAATTTTCTTCTTACGCCAGTGCTTTTAGATAACTTATAATTTTCATTAAAAATAAGTATTGAAGTAAATGCCTTCTGTTTACTGAAAAATAAATTTAGATTAAAAGCACTCAAGAATTAGTGCTCCACACAGCTTCTTATTATATTTATTTTTTAATATATTTAATAAAATGGATGAAATTTTGAATGTATTGCTATAAAATGGAGATAATAAATTTCTCAAACAAATTGTAAAAGAAAAGTGGTGGGGGGGGGGAGGCAGTATTAAAAGTATTTCTCCTGATCATTAATCGGCTCCGCCCATTAATCCGGAGATTATGAACAGCCCATTAATCGATAATCGACTAATTTGATTATCGATGCATAACGAGATTAAGCAAAACATTTAGCGGATTAGCAGTGTGCGTGCCTGTTTGGCAAACATCCTCCTTTAAGACTGATTGTTGATCATGAGCCATTTTAGTTGTTTTTCGGAGGTGGTTCGAGCAAAGCCGGTTAATGTAATTTGTGCTTGAATTGAATTGTATTTACTAATATACATATTTGTGGATGACAAAACAATAAATATAATTGAAAATTGCTGTGTCAAATATGCTTGGACTAAAGTGTTCTTATTTTTCATCAGTGGTTAGTCCTCGCCGCTCTCCTCGCCTCAAATTGGCTCAAGAGAAGATGCAGAGCCCATCGCCGACTGGTTCCCCGGCATCCAGAAAGAGATCCGTAAGTCATATTTAACATATTAAGTGTTGCTTTTCGACCCGAAGTTAGTCGGCTTTTTGTCCATACTCTATGTAAGCAGCAACTTTTCATCACTATTTTTTCGCAGTTTTTACATAATATTCAGCTTTCGTAGTATTTTTTAACCCATTACCACCCAATGATCTATTTATAGATCATCTCTTTTTAGACAAGTCAATGCAAACAAAACCTTTTTATCATTTCTTACTCTTCTCGGCTGGTTTCGTTACACATGTGGCAACACCTATTAAAAAAAAAACTTTTGAACCTTTCTTTTTCCCTGTCAGTTCAGCACGTAAAATCCAAAGTTTGTCATATTACAGATTCATAGTCCAGTTTTTAGTAATGGGTAAAACGGAATTTTTAATAGTATTTTTTACTTTTCTTTGGCAGATCTTAATTTTACAGAAACTTGATTCTTAACTTAAAAAATTGGCATCTTCAAAGAAAAGATTATGGAAAGTTACCTACTTTTTACTGCTAGAAAAGTCCAGCAATGTATTTATAGATCTATTTCATCTACAAAATACTGTTAGAGTCAATGAAACTTTATTTACTGTATTATGAATTATAAAATGTAATTTTAAAATTTTCATTTTAAAACGTGGGGGCTAACGGATTAATACCACTGTTTTTTTGAAATACACTGTCATTTAGTGAAGCAAATGGTAACACTTCAAAAACGGGTACGTGTAGTGGGAAAACGGTGGTCATGATTCAGTGACTCATTTTACCTAAGAATTAGCAAAAATAGTGTCAGTACTATCTTGAATGTTTTTTGCCGCACAGTGACCTAGTACCAGCCATCAAATACCTCGTAATTGGCAGAGTAGAAAGGAAATTTTTGTATTTACGGGTTTAGACTCCATGTATATGGATGCAAAGTATATTCGAGAAAGATCCTTAGATATTAAACTTGCGTCTTTGTGTTCTACGGAGCTGTACCATAGAACTAAATCCCTTTTTGTGCTTATATATTATACTCCGGTTATTATCAGTAAAACTTGTCAACTTTACTCAACGACGAAGCTGATTTTTATATTTCCTTTTCAGTCCAGCGGCGACTCCGATAAACACGTAACGAAAAGGAGAAGAGGTGCCAAGGATTTGCCGCTCCCGGATTCTTTTGAGCTCTGAACGCTTTTGGTAGCAATCAAACACCAGGTAAGATTATTGTATTGCTAGAAAAGAAATTCAAAATGTTATTCAGAAATGAAAAAACACAGCCGTTAGGGACAATTTTTATTGAAAACAACAAAATAGACGTTGTTTCGTCTCTTATAACCTTTTGAAATTTCCGACCCTAAACGATAATGTCCCCCATCTCCTTTAAAGTCGTTTTGGACCCATACTTTGCCATGTGTTATATCCCCTCCCTTCGAGTTATGCCTAACAGTTCCAAAACACCCAGTACAAAAAAATTCAAATTTCAATATTTTGCGCTTTGTCTATTTTCTACCTATGAACCAATACTATTACTTACAGCTACTTCTAATTAAAGTGACATGATATCCTTATGATTCGGTCATTTCTAGTGATCGTCTATTGCAATTGAGTTTAAAATTGAGGAAAAACAAGCGGAGTTTTAAGTGAAAAACGTATTCAACGTAGTCTGAACAATGTATCGCTTATCACGCAACTGCTTGGAAAAACAAATTTGTTCAATTATGAAAGAAATATCTTTACAATAATTCAAGTTAGGTGTCTTAATGGCAATGTTGGTGATACATTTTGTTGAATTTTATATCCTACTAAAATGCTAATATTAAATTGATTTAAAATAAACTGTCTTCGAGAACAATTTTGGCAATGCAATGGAAACAAACAAAACAGTGTGCTTAAAGCTGTAAAAAATAAATTTCTAGTATAATTAAAAAAAAATATACGTAACAAAGAAAACTGACAATAATAGTTAACTTGTGCTATGAAGAAACAATCTTTTGACATTTTTTTAAACTAAAGAGTAGATTATAATTCTTGAAGGTGTGTTATCGCTGCTTTACTGGTTTGAGAATCCCATTTCTGAGCAGAATAACCCAGATGCAATAGCGCAAACTTAATATAAATAAATGGATTGCAATGCAAATATAAGACGAAAGGGATGGGCACGTAATGACCTCCTCGGGTATTAATAGTTTAGGGTTGGTAGTAACAGGTAACGGTGTGTAGAAAAGTTTTATACTGTAGATATCTAAAAGTATCTCTGCAAAGAATTAGACTAGTGTCGGAGACTGGTGCTTTTCGGGCGGGTTTAAATAGGGCTATTTGAAAACAGACCTCCAAAGGGATCATTTATGTTTCAATTGACAGAGGACCAAATTATGAAATTGGCACTGCGTCAACAATAGTTATCGCTCCGCGAAACCACTTTCCTCACCCTTGCAAGAAATGAAATTGTTTAAGTCTAAATCAAACTAGTCCGGTTTTCACAGCAAAACTCTAAATTTCTAACGTTGTAAGCAAGTTATACTTCGCTTAATTTTACTACATATATTCAGAATAATGTTTGTAACTCCTATTCATTCAGATTTTTTCTTTTTCCAGGGCAAGAGGATGGAACGCCTGCGTCGGAAGGATTGTAGTGCCTCCCGGGGTGAATAATGGCTCCCGCCGCCCGGTTTCTGTCGAATGGCTCTGCAAATGAGGACTTTATTTAAACGAGGTAGTTTCACTGAGAAAATTGTTTCCCTAATGTTTCAAGTTGCTCCAAATATGATACAAATTGTGCCAAATTGCAATATTTCATACTTATTGTGCCAAACTTTAAAATGTTTCCAACTGCAGCAATAAAGTTTCGTTGAATAATTTTCTGAACTTCTTGCAACTGTCTCGTTCCAAAATGATTTGAAGCAGTAAAATTTGTTTGCATTCATAGTCAAATATAGTATACTGTTCAGGGTTTAAACATTTGGTTTAACTCAATACTATGTTATTTCTGAAATCTTCAGGGACAATGGTTTAGTTTCTCAATCAGCTTCATTTCGAGTTAAAAATAACAGAAGGTTGGCTAGTTATCCTATAAAATAAGTAAATTTGAAAGAGAAGCATAAAAACAATTCTAAATATTCTTTGATTTGGACAACTTGCATTAATTCCATTCCATTTGACACATTTGTAGAAATTGTTTCCTTAAAATGCAGTAAGGTGTCTTCAACATGCAACGAATTTTTCCTTTCAATGGGATCGGATATTCCTAGCGTTTCCAAGTCCCAGAGTTTTGGAAGTTGATTCATCTCGATTCAATCTGTACCTGTCCCACGCTTTGAGAGTGTCCACTGGTAGGCAGGACTCTACTACTGGAAACAACATCCCTGCATAATTTTGTGTAGTTACACCTAATGTCTCTAATGCTCGTAAATAAGATCCAAGCTTGTCGTATAGTTCTGATAATTTATTGGACCTGCTGTTTACCAATGCTAGAGGATTTCGGACGTATACTTCATGTAGTATGTTTTGATAAAATAAACTTCACAAAGTTATAAACACTATTTTATTCTAACTTTTTTTTTTCATTCCATTCCATCATATATCGCGATCTCGTTTTTCGTCACCAATGGCAACCAACCAGAAGAAGTAGAAGTCATTATTACGGCACGATACTAGCGCCAGTAGATGGGAGGAGAGACTTTAATGCACACTACACCCCCCACACAAGATTGATGTGTCACCATGAAACTCAATCTTAAATAAGGCGAGAGAGTGCGTCTGCGTGAGGCATTTTTGACCCAGGACAGTGGTTGATATTAATATTAAATTTTTGAAGGGCGAAAGCCCACCTCTGCAATCTCGAAGATTGAGGAGCACTTCTTGTCAAGTATGGCAAAGGAATATTTGATCAGTATAAAATTCTATTTCACTACCAAATACCCATACTTCAAATTTTTTTAAACTCCATACAATAGCAAATGCCTCACGTTCTATTGTGGACCAAGCTTGCTGAGCCTTGGTCAGCTTTTGACTTACATAAGCAATAGGATAACACTTATCATTTCGCTTTTGTGAAAGGCAAGCAGCCACGCCAATCTGAGACGCATCCGAATGAATAATAAATGGCTTATTAGGAACAGGAGAATAAAGAGAGGGGGCTTCCACCAGGGCCCTTTTCAAAAGAGCAAAAGTGGAATTATGTTCTTCAGTCCATGGAATAGGGTCAAGAACTTTTTTTGGTGAGCTCTGTCAGCGGGTACACAAGCTCGGAATACTTTGGGATGTACTCCCGGTAATAGTTGCAGAGTCCAAGGACACTTCGGATTTCCTTCTTTGTCGTAGGTCGAGCTAAACCTTCTATTGCCTCAGTTTTTTCAGGATCTGGCTGATGCTTCCCCGAACCAATTACGTGTCCTAAGTATCTAATCTGCGTTTTAATGAAAGCACACTTCTTGAGATTTACTGTGAAGTTTAGTTCATCAAGCTTTGTGAGGATTAAATTCAAATGAACAAGATGCTCATTCCACTCTTTGGAGAAAACAGCAATATCGTCAATGTAGACACGTGAGAATTCCCTATAATAATACAATGCTTTGTTCATTTCCCGCTGAAATGTAGCAGACGCATTTTTTAGACCAAAGCTCATAACTTTGAATCGATATTGCTGTCTGTGAGTTTTAAATGAAGTCAGATTTCTGCTATCTTGGTCCATAGGAATAGCCCAGTATCCCTTAAGTAAGTCGAGTGTTGTAATAATGTTGGCACTCCCAATAGACTGAATTAATTCAGTTGCATTTTCCATGGGAAAGTCATCTGACAACGTCACAGAATTGAGCGCTCTGTAATCGACACAAAGTCCCATGCTTCCATCTTTCTTGTTGACACAAACAATCGGATAAGAAATTTCAGCATCACTTTCTTCAATCAAATAGTCTTATTAGTTCTTCAATTTGCTCGTCAACTTTTACTTTCAGTGATTCTGGAATTCGATATACAAATGGTTTCTTTCTTTCGGTATTTGGCTTCAAACGGATCTCATGTGCCCCTACTTTAGCTATTTTCACATTCCCAGTGAAGACAGACTGATGCTCCATCAGTAGATTTAACAGCTGTTCTTTCTTTACACCATCCAAATGATACAAATCTGCTTCGTCGATAATTTTTTTAGCGGTAGAACTTGATAAGTTAGGTGTTGGATGTATCTTTCCGAATTCGAGCTCATCTTCAAAGATTACTCCAACCACAAGAGCACGAGGATAGTATTTCCTTATTTTATTGACGTGAACGTGTCTCACACTTCCATCCGGTAATTTAACTTTGTAAGAATGAGGAGGGTAGTGTTCAACTATTTCCCCTGGTCCGATCCAACGGGCGTAAATCTTATTACTGCTGTCAGGAATAAGCAAAACAACTTTTTCTCCCAGGTTGAAATGCCTTACAGATGACTTTCTGTTAAAATAATCTGCGTAAACCTTTTGTTTTTTGGCAGCAGTCAATGATGCACTTTCTGCAGCTTTCTCCATTTTAATTTTCATTTCTTGGAGATACTCGGCAACTGGTTGGAAAATGTTTGTTGGAAGATGTATTTCACCTGCCCATAACGACTTGAGTATGGATAAAGGACCTCTAGCTTCTCTACCGTAGAGTAGTTTAAATGGCGATACGCCTGTAGTAGTATTTGGGACTTCACGATAAGCAAATAAGAGGAAAGGCAGTTGACGATCCCAATTTCTACGATCTTCACGGATGACGTGATGAAGCATATCTGTCAACACTCTATTCCACCGTTCAACTAATCCGTTACTGGCTGGATAGCCTGGGCATGAAAATCTGGGACTACATTCAATTCGTTTTATGAATTCCTCAGTAAGAGCGGATTTGAAATTTGTTGCTTGATCGCTTGCAATTATGTTTGGTATTCCGGTCTTTGAGAATATCTGCAGTAACTCGTCACATGCAGACGTGGCTGAAAGGGTCCGCAGTGGAACTGCTTCAGGCCAACGAGTATGTTGATCCATCATAGTCAAAACATATTTATGTCCTCTGCTGGAAGGAGGATCAATTGGTCCAATGACATCAATGTTAACTACTTCAAAGGGTAAATCGGGACGACCTACTGGTGTTATTGGTGCCCTATCTCCAATTTTTTATGCTTTCCGAAGCTGACACCCTTCGCATGTCTGGACAAAAGTAGCAATTTCACTAGACATATTAGGCCAAAAGAAATTATACCTAATCCTTTCTTCAGTTTTCTTAACCCCCATATGTCCTCCGAAAACAGACTCATGAGCTAATTTCAAAACCACGCCCACTTTACATCGCGGTAACACTAGCTGCAATACTGGTTCACCAAGAATTTTATCCTTACGATAAATTAAGTTCTCAATTAGCGTAAAATTACCTTTGTTAAGCTTTAATTCGTCGCGAATCTTCACAAGAGAACTACAATTATTCTGCTCATACTGCAATTTATTTCTGTCCATGTTCAAATTAATTTCATCTGAGCTATCCTCAACACTAAACGTATTACTAATTTCTTCCTTTAGATTTACTTCCTTTTTTTCCTCTTCAAATTGCAAGCGTTGTAAGTCTGCTTCCCCGGAAAGAAAGTTTTCCTCAGATGATGTGGATTCGCTATTAATGGAACATAATGACTCGTACAAAGAAAGTGGCATTAGCGCTTGCACATTTATCTGTGGTTGCAATTACGCATTCCATTGGGTGGTTCAAGGTGAAATTCCTAGACTCGAATGAAATTTCAAATATGAAACAAAAGCTCGTGGATGGCCTTTATGAAAGAGTAAAAATTTCCCGTTTTATTCCAGAGCAACGACCGCTCTAGTGACAAAATCGAGCAAAGTGAATAAAAGTTAGACCTCAATTATTGCCTCATTCCCCTTACTCTAAACTTCAACTGCAGCTTAGCCTCTTCGGAATCTAACATTTTGTGGAAAACCGTATTCTGGAAAAAAATTCGTAGACCACTGTCACATCACTTTCGTTTTCTCATCATGGTGAATTCTTCAACACAACTTTCTTTTTTAGCCATTCCACTTTTAGACAAGTGGAATAACATGGCCATTTGGCGAGTGTAGCATTCAGAATTTTCCGTCGCTACCGCTCAATTGTGGTTACAAAGTTCATAACACTTCATTAGTCCCGATAAAATCGAAAAAGTGCATGTGTATCAAAACTGAAACTAAGCATATCACTTCACAATCCCTATCATTTACGTACCTATCTCGAGCAAAGCCGTCAAATTTAATATTAAGAAATTGCCGGTTGAAAAAAATCTTGTTTTCCTTACGGCTCTTTAGTTAGAATATTACGGATTCTATGGTTTGTTCTGAAACATGTTCATGTCAGTATGATTAAAAGAAATTCATGGCCAGATGTTTTTGTGGCATGTAAGCCTGCTTGAAAAGGTAGTTTATGGTCACTCAAATGGTTCTTATGGTAGCCGGCGCCATAGAAGCCTAAAAGCTTTCTACTATTAAGTCTATGCACGTAAAGCAAAAGTAATTCATGACTTTTAATGAACTGAATAAAATTCTTACGTTATTTTAAGTTAACGTGCTTTTTTAGAAATTGGTAGTGACCTTGATCTATCTATTAGATTATAAATAGTCATTATTTCTTAGAACTTTTACTTTTATTTGTATTAATTACAGATGTAGTTTGTAAGTTTAGATTATAGGAAGGCTATGGTTTTCTTTCTCATACTGACGGAATCGGAATTTTCGAAAATTAGCCAAATTTGGCGAAATGGAAAGCACTTTATTATAGTAAAATGAAATTAGAATAAAAACTGATCAGTCTAGACCTATGTACTGCATTCTTCCTGTAGCTTAAATGTCATTACTAACCTTTAGACATAACAATTATTATTTGCCTAACAAAATCTGCAGGAGGAATGTTGACGTCCGTGCTGCAGTTTAGTGAAATTAAGTTATTTTGAAGTTGATTGTATTTTGGATTACTGACGGTTTTGCTCGTTCAGGTTAAATTTGCTACTGTGCTAAATTGCCACTGACAGAAAAGAGACAAGCAGAAATATTTAAACACAAATATGTAATTAAGTTAGACACGTGTTGGGATTAGAAAGTTTTTCGGAGCGAAATAAACTTATTTAGCAGAAATTATGAATGTAATTTTCAGCTACTTTCGTGCATATCGACCACAAATCTCGTATTTTGCTCTTTTTAAAAATATTTATCCGTGGTCAAAACATTCTTTACTCCATTGTAACCCACAAAACTGAACGGTCGCAGTGGGTAAAATTTGACTTCCATACCCGAGAATGGGTTTTGAGTTTGTATACATTGTCTTTTGATTCAAATTTTCATTTGGCACCAGCAAATCTTAAAAGCTAAAATCTCTCTAACATGTACAATATATCGAGGAAAAAGTAAAGTTAACTTGTCCAAAACTTCCCCAAGGTATACAATTGCTTATTCTTTTAAATAGGTTAGATCCATTAATGCTGATGTCGAACTCAGGGTCATTGTGTTTAAATGAAAAGAACTGAGTTATTGATGATGTTTTCCTTCGTCTCAACTATGAGTGCTTTCAGCGCCTTATTTATAGTTTCTTCAACATCTTTTGAGTTTCTCGGTTTTTTAATTTTTTGCATCCGTCCAAATAATTAAGTCGTCTGCAAATACACCGACGTTGATACCTTCGATTTTCTCAACATTTTTTACAAAGTCGTTTTATTAAAAAGCACGAGCTTAAGACAGCACATTGTGGCAAGCCAACTTTAATGCTTCCGTATCTTGACTCCAACTCGTTTCGTCGGATCCTGCCTCATATTTGGGAAAAGAAACGCTTGATCCAGCTCAAGATGTGACCACCTATCTTGTTCTTCATTAATTTATCAGCTTAAACCACCAGACAGTATCGGAAGCACACTCGAAGTCGACTGAAACAGCCAGAGCAATTTTTGATATTCAAACTTGATTTGATTGCACTACTTTCAAGATCGAGTTAGAAGTTGATACATTTTCCCTGAAGCCGATGATGTTGTGCTCTTCCAGAAAGAACTTTAGTCTTGCCATAAGCACTTTCTCGAAAGTTTTGGATATTATTGATGTAAAAGATAGATGCAAGAGGGGGCTGTAAGTTTTTATGCATTCCTTAACTTTTCATTTTTTGTGAATCGGAACTACTGTTAGTCTCCTCTCAGGAGTTTTCTTTCCTCTACGTCCTCGATTGCTCAGAACGGCAAATCATAGAGGAACATCGTGAGTTTAACAATTTTCCCCGCTTAATCAAAGTTACGAAACAAGAAACCTAGCATTCTCATTTCGAGTTAAATGGTACAATTAATTCCTTCAAGTTTATATCCACGGTGAATACTATAAATGGAAAGAAACTCAGCCATACATCGTCTAAAGCTCTTTAATCTCATTCGTAAACTTTTCTAGTAGTTAATTGCCTAATTTTAATTGTTACGAAACGCAATATTTTTCAGCTATATGTGAAATTCATGGATTTTCATCCAATAATGTGACAGTGAAGCAAAACATACTTCATTTAACTCCTAGCCTTAGTTTCAAATTAAAAAATATCATTAATGAAAATCTTTAATTAAAAAACCAGCCATATTACTCATCTTAGTGTTTAAATTGGTGTTAATGCAGTGAACGTGGAATATAAGATTCCTGATCTTGTGTTGCTCATTCATCTGATCTTATCGTTGATTTTACCAAAGTTTAGCACTTACCGTTCCGTGTCTTGTCCAGGACGAAGGCAAACGTTGCTCTCCGCAATACGAATTCATGTAAGATTTGATTGACTCTGATATTGCCGAGGATTCAAATTGATATCCTCGGGCTTTTGCTTCTAATTTAACACAGTGTTGCTCTCAAATTAAGTCTCAGTATTTTGACTGAATAAATTAGTGGGAGCAACTTAATATGAAGATAAAACAAAATTAAAATTTACCCAAGTTACGATCGTTGGCATTTGAGCTGTCTTTTAGTGCAACTTTTCTCAAATATCAAATCTATCAGTGGTTCATATTATCTGTAAACTGTCTTAGTCGCATATGCTGGAATTGTTAGCCGTGGGGATGGTAACAGCTGTGATAACTTGGGGCTAAGAATGTCTGACTTTATGGATCTAAAGCTCAACGAATATTATAATTATATTAATATTAATATAATAGAATAATGCTAAGCTCACGCTAGCATTAATACTCAGTTTTAAGTGAATACTTTAAAACACTGATTCTCTGGATTCCTTGCAAAAGAACCACTCAGGGTGCTGGTTGTTACCTGTACATCAGGGTTATTGAATAGCGTTATATATTTAAACTTTTGTGACACTAGCTTTTCGGTAAAATTTCAATGTTGCTTTATTGCTGCAGTTTCTCGGATGCAATTGAAATATACTCTGCAGAATTATATTGGCTGCTTTTCAAATGTCTAATCCAACCAGAAACAATTGGTTTACGAATGTTTTTCACTTAAATATGCCAAAACGCAAATATAGCACTTCTAATTACCTTTTGAAAACTTTTCGCTGCACTTGGTCAATGCAACCTTTTGTAGTGTTGAATGAAAACCCCTAAACTCATGGTACGTATTATTTATATTTAGTGAAAAATGTTGCATGGATATTGCCTTAATTGGAGTTAAGCATTTTAAGATATATTGTGAAAAATGGAAACTATTTTCAACTTAACTGATTTGGTTTTCATTTAAATAATTTTGTTGGTGTTAGTACATAGCAAATTTTATGCATATTTGATTTGGTTTCTTTAAATATCTTACTGTCTTTTTTAAATAGTCGGTAAAACCTTTTCTGGTTTGAAATAGATAACCCAATATTCATAATAGGAAAAAATTAACTGAATCAAAATAATGATTACGTTGTATGGGCATTGTTAAATTGCATTTGAAAATATTACGATATGTTGTGAAACTGGCACTTTGTGTTCAAAATTAAGTAATTTTGTTTTCATTTAAAATCTTGTTGTCTGCATAGCAATTGTAATTAATATTTGATTTGGCTGCCTGAAATGTGAAATATCTTCTTCGTGTCTCTTAAATACTGTCAGTAAAAATTTTTCTATGCTGGAATGAAAAAAACTCAAAATTCATGATACGAAATAATTAAGCTTAACTGCATCAAAACTATGTTGTATGGGCATTCTTAATTTTCATTTGAACATCTTACGATACATTGTATAAATCGGGCTTTGTGTTTTCAAATTAGTTTTTATTAAATATCGGTTGGCTTATCTACATAGCAAAAAAATAAATATTTGATCTGGCTTCCTTTCTATGATGGCACTTCTTATTGTCTCTTTTTAAAATCTATCAGTAAAACCTTTTCTGGGCTGGAATAAAAACACCTAAATTCACGACACGAAAAAATTTTACCACATCAAAATAATTATGTTGTATGGGCGTTCTTAAATTGCAATTGAAATCATTACGATATATTGTGAAACTGGCACAATATTCAAATTTTGTTTTCATTTAAAATCTTTTTGTCTGCATAGCAATTGTAATGAATATTTGATTTGTCTGCCTTAAATGTGAAATATCTTCTTCGTGTCTCTCTTAAATACTGTCAGTAAAACTTTTCTGGGCTGGAATGAAAAAACTAAAAATTCATGATACGAAATAAACTTATCTGCATCAAAATTATGTTGTATGGGCATTCTTAAATTGCATTCAAACATATTACGATAGATTACCTCGCCAACGCTGTCACTCGGCTATAGCATTTCGAAACTTCCAACCTCTTGAATGATTAAAGTTTTATTGCATTGAAAAATGCAGTGCTTCCTTTTGATGAAATTTCATGCACATTAGTGTTGCGTTGGTTGAAGTACTTGCGTACGCTTGTTCATTTTTCCCTTGCTGCTTTCAATTTTCGATCTAAATCAATAGTCTTCAGTTGCTCCTCAATTTTAGTGATGGAAATATGTATCATCAGTAATATAGATTACTAATAATTCCGCGAAACAGCTTACAAAATCGTTGACTTTCTTTTTCGTTTTTGATTCTAACATCATTGGCAGCATTCAAAGCTTGCCTTATTGTGAAACTCCCCTGTAATAAACAAATTTTCTGCAACACTTTGCTGTTCGCTTTGTATTCGCTTTGGGACCTACAGATATGCTTCTTCCCCAAACATTAGGCTAGTTTTTTTTTTCCATCTGACACTATTTCATCAATCAATCTGACAATAATGCTTTGAAATTCTATCGATAATCTGAACATTATTTGTCTTCTAAAAGATCTGCATGAAGATCGTAAAGTTTACACGTTCGAGAGGACACCGACCTTTTTGTCGGTAAGAAGCTCATTCTTAATAAATATTCCTTAACTATAAACGCAGAATTCTTCAAACAATTTCTTTCACACACAAAAAAAGTGCATTTATATTCGGATCAGTTTATCTTGCATATGTCATGACTCTTTATTTGGGGCATAACTTTACATTAAAGCTGTTGCAGAATACTTTCCACTTTTTGAGGAAAAGATATATTGTACATTATTTCATTTATTCTCTGCTTAGCTAAGCAAAAAATATAGAAGCAACATAAACAATGCTATGTCCTTAATTTTTAACAAAAATTAGTCTAACAAATATATAGGAAAAATCTAAGGTGATCCGTGAGGTGTTGGCCGCGCCTATCGGGTAACCCTAGATGTGAACCAGAGAGAATCTGGCCAATTTTCTCTGCTTTACATTTTCCTTAGAGCGCAGTCCGTAACTATCTGAAATTGATTCATTGTTGCTCCTACAGTTAAATGAACATTAGCAAACTTTGTTTGCTTAACTTGAAGTGTAATTATTCTTTGTCCTCTTTACCGTAACAAGACGTTGAACCTTTCAATACGTCCTTCTGAATATGGCAAAATGTTCACTATTGCTAGTGAGAACTCATTTACCTCATTAAACAAACATGTATAAGCGAAGCGTGTGCGTTAGTAAAACTAAAGGTGCCTCAATTTCAAATTTTATAGATTAAAGAGCTTTCTTTTTCGTTTTAATATAGTATACCTAAGACTGTGAATAAAAAGAGTAGTCTTGTAAATGAAAAGTTCAAGTATAAAAATTTTGAAAAACTAAACCAGAAATTGATTTTTTTCCCCTCAATCTGAGTAAAATTGTTTTATAGAATAGTGGTTTTAAACCAGAACCTGAAATTACAATTTTCCCTTGCGTTCATATATGTCAACGATACTAAAGTGGAACAAAACTTTTATGTAGATTTTTTGCATGAAATACAAAGCCTGTTTGTTGAACACTTTAAGGAATGAAAATGACTGTATTCGTTGTGCATATTTTGCATAATGCTTCTTTTCAAATTTAACGTTTTCAAGAAGTCAAAAGTGGTATAAATTTTGGAGCTAGTTTAGCTCAATATAATATTCCAAAAAATAGTTTAAGAAGTGAGTTTTCTTTTCAAATATCTCAAATTATTATCGTTTGAAGTATTACCCTTCATATTAGTGAAGCTCTCTCCGAATCATTTATTGCTTTACATGTACTTTTATTCAAATAACTATTACATAGAATATGTGGTTGATAATTTATTAGTTTTTACACATGGCTGCTTGCAATAAGCATACTTTCACTGAAAAGTTTCTCTTGCTCCAATTAAAATCTTGCACTTACTCGTTAAAATTTAAAAGTTGTTATTTCTGATTTAACTTGAATATTTTATTTTCTTTGTTTCATTCGTTTGTTTCGTAGCTTCGCAATAGGCAACTTTGCTGCTCTATACCAATTTAACTTGCCTTGATTTATTATGCAACGCTTTCGCTCGGCTATAGAATTTCAGATTTATTAAGCGATTAAAGTTTTATTACACTGAAATGCAGTGCTTCCTTCGAAAGTCAGTTTAGTACATATTACAATAAAGATGGTTGTCGTTCTTGGATTCTTTTTTCATTCACTTTATATGTTCGATCTGAACCAGTAGTCTGTATTTGCTCTTAATATTAGCAATGGAATTATTTACCATATTATTCGTCGGAGTACAGTTTTCAAAATTGATCATTTGCTTCTTTGCGGTTCAGTTTTAAGTCACTGGTGACTTTAGGAGCTTCCATTTTTACTTATGATGCAGTATTTAGTACTACTTAGTTTTTTCGCTACATTGTTTGGTTAATATTATAGAGTATGTACAAGACATTAGCAAAGTGGTACGAATCAATGTAACACTGCATTGTCCGCAACAAATGCACTTTTTGCGGTTCACATGGTATTCGCATTGAAAATAATAGATGCTTCATCCCAAGACATAAGAATGTTTGGTTTATGATTTCCTTTCACAATAATGAGATTGTTTAAAATACTAACAATTCTGGGAACTATATTTCTGTCTGCTAAAATATCTTTCAAGCAAGATGCAAAATTTCCGAGTTCTTAGTACAAGCTGACCGAAATGGACACACCAGTATTTTTAAAGCACACTGAAGTGAAGTTCAGTAACATTGCATATATTAGCTGTATCACATTTAGTTTTCATACAAGATTGCTTGCAGCAGCTGGAATTGTGAGGCATAAATCGAATAATCATTGAGGCATGTTTGTGGAGAGACATTCTTTGAATATGTAGGCAGTACAACAACGTTTTGCTAGTAAAAGTTTCGATGACTAAGTGGGCGGCCTCTGGTCTTGTATATAGGAAACGTTGTACCGGTTTTGAATCGGAAGTTGGCAATGATGTAGTGTGTTTAGTCAACTGTAATGTTTTGATGTCATCAATAAATTTGGACGCAGACTGCCGGCTTACGAAAGGACTTTGCAGTCATTCTACGCCAGTCGGTAGGTGCACTCTATATTCTTCCTTTCAAGTAATTGAGAACTCTATCACAACTTGGTTCCTCTATTGTGTCATTTGGTGCATAAAAGGTTTTTTATTCTAATTGTCACATAATCCTGCAAGAATTTGATCTCTGTTAAAGTATTTAACTTCGTCTTATTTCTTTTTTCGAAGCTGTCGTATCTTTACTTCGATTTTTTTCCCACAACGTTCTACCATTTTAACCGAAAAGTTTGTTTGTTTCAAATGGGGCTGCGTTTAGCTTCATGCCATTTGCGGACCTAGTGCATTCCCCAAAGCGGCATCCACTCTTTCATGTGGCACCACCATCGGTGGGATACCATTGCTACAACTATTTTTGACGCCCAGTTTCCCAACGAGATGAAGGCACCTGGGCTCTATTTGATGCGAAACTGCACTAGGAATTTAATTTTGCCACGAGATACTATAAGCCAAACAAGTACTCGAGGGATCTTTTACATGCCGCATAATCATACGACATGAGCGCTGTCGATTTTCTGCATCATGAAAATCCACCGACTGTAGCCGGGTTCGAACCCGCGCTTTGGGGCGTAAGAGGCCAGCGTCTTAACCACTATACCACTCTGTCGGCTTTAACCGAAAAGTAAGATGTTCACTTTGTATCGACTCTAAAGAAAGACGTTCTCTCAATTAGTTTTCCTAATTTCCCAGGGCATAATTGATGTTAAATGTAGTCTATTATTCCTCTCGTTCATCACATTTACAGTAATCAGAACAGATCTTTGACTAAGGGATACTGTAGTTTATCTGGAATGGTCGTAAAGTAATTGTTGTGCACGATTGTAGTGTTTAATTTTGACTGTAGTTGCAGTCCCTATTCTGAGATGCAACATTATTCGGAGAAAACTTTCAAGTTTATAATTCAGACTTAGACTAAAGTATTATGATTTAATATTTTTTGGGTTTATGAAACATTTCCACAGATGCACACATTATTTTGCCTAGAACGATAAGAGTTATCAATAATTGAAATACAAACTAATTACAAAAAATATTGTTAAAAACTAATGCACAAAATCTGAACTTTCCAAGTCGGCATGGACGGCTGAAAAATTACTTAGTAAAAAAAAAACTATGCCGCTTATATTTTACTGCTCTATCAAATATTGAGGTCCAGAATTGAGTACTATGGTTTTTTACCCTATTTGACACTACTAAGTAAATGTGATTCATTATTTTAAACTAAAGATACTTCGTGTTTGAGATATGAAACTGTAGTAAAAATTCTCCTTTTGAGTCGCAGAAATATCTGATCTGTTTGTGTTCATGTCTTCATTACAGTTTCAATCACGAGGCATTAGTGATTAATTTTTGAATGATAATGCAAACTTTTTCTTTTTTATTTAACTATTTGCCTTTCAAAATTTAGATAATGAACATTACAATTGCAGCTTAAATTTTATTTTGTACCAGCTGTGAAGTTAATAAAAATATATTACTCTTTTTAATCTTATTACAATTTTCTGAGATTTCATAGTTCATTACAACTAATTGTGTTGGTTCGAATTTATAGTTATAATGTATATCTTGATAGATAAATTTGTCATTTGTTTTTTACTTTTAGATTGTGTTTATGTATCACTGGAAAATCTTTGACAAATTCCAATATTTTTAAAGGACTAAATTTTCAAGTTTGATTTGCAAAAACATTAAAATGTTCTAGGATATTTTCAGAATGAATAACTCGTCATGTCAATGTGGCTGTTTCAGTTTGAAAAATCGACTTATTACAGGATGTGAACTTTAACAATGGTAATTTTCAATACTCCCACAACCATTTTAGAAAGTAGTCAACTACACTCAGTTAGTTGAAAAGGAATTTCCATTGCAGTAACATTGTGCCATTTATTTTTCTTTGAAATTTTGTACCAGCAGCGGAGATACTGATCTCCAGTTAAGTTTGTCGAAAACTTCTTGCCGAAACTGACCTGGTTATAAACGCAGCTTTTTCTTAAACCGTTAAGCTTACAAGTTCGAGAGGACAGACCGATTTGGTGAGGAAAGTATCGTTCTTAAAATTGTAAATATTGCTTTCCTTAACTTGTTGTTTCATGACTCTGATAACAGACAGAATTTGTCAAAACATTTCGTTAACAAACCTAAACAATCCATACAGTATGTCTATTACAGTCTGTTTTAATTATCTCGAATAATGTCATGACCGTCAATTTGAGATATAGCTTTACATGGAAGCTGTTTGAAAATTTCACTTGTTTTCTATTAGTTGAAAAAATTTATAATACATTATTCAATTACGATAATTCAATTTCATATAAGCTTAGCTAAGCACATAAATTCTATTGAACATTAGAAATTATCGTTGTAGTTCGTTTTTCTCACCTTCATAGAAGCAGACTGCTTGCTGTGCCCTTTATTGTTTACTAACAAATATTAGAAAGTCTTGTGATCCGAAAGGTTTTGGCCGCTCCTTTCGGATAAAAATAGATGTGAAGCAGAGAGAATCTGGCCAATTTTCTCTGCTTTACATTTTTTTAGAGCGCAGTCTGTAACTACCCAAAATTGACACATTTTTGCTTATACAGCAAAATGAACATTAGCTAAATTTATTTGCGCTTAGTTTGAAGAAATGTAATTCTTCCTTGTCCTCTTTACAGTAACAAGACAATGAAAATATCAAACCACGATAAATGCGAAGTAAATTATCTACAGAGAAACGCGAATGATTTCTAATTAACATGAGCGGCGAAATGTAGTTACATCAGTAGCGATCTTTTTGGAAGTTAATGCAAAAGAAAAATCTTCGCAAACTCGTCTACCTCATTAAACAAACATGTAGAAGCGAAGTAAGTGCGAATAGCAAATTCAAGTTTTCTACTGATGCTAAATTTCAGATTCTTTCTTTTGGAATTTCGAAATTTATTGATTATGGTGTTACGTTTATCCGATTTTCATAGGGACCTACAACGGGAAATCTCTTTCCATAACCTTCAATTATACTCGTATTGATATCTTGAGTTAATCTTGTAAAATTTTAAGACTAGTCATTCCTTATTTTACTTAAAATTGTGTCATTCTGCTCTTGGTTTCGCCGCTTTGCATTTATTCAGACTTTGCTTATTTTTGATACAGCCTAGGAAACATTAGCACTTAAAGTTTAGTTTAAAAAACGTTGTTTTTGTCTTTGCTACAATTGACTAAAATTTCTGGAACTTGTTTAACTTTCTGCGAAATTTTGCAAAGCGAAATTTTTCCAAAATAAGTTTTAAATGCCTAAGATTCCTTCTCGTCTTTTGGATCTGTCTTATCTTTTCTGAGCTTGTTGAAATATATATGTTGCCGATTATTCCAATATCGTGGTCTTTTTAAATTTCCCCAGAAAATTCAATTCATTCCGTAGAAGAGTCATTCTAAGCGGATTTTCGAATTTTTGGATCTGTTTTTCCTATTCTCTTTAGAAGCTTCATCGGCCAATCATTTTACGATTTTCTTGAAGCTTTCCACTAGAAAAATTTATTCGTCGACTTCCCTTTCATAAATATCTCAGCATGCATACTAGTTTTTACTGTATTGGCTTGCGATGACTTTGTCAGATCTTTGCTATTAGTGATTACTCACGAAACATTAACTAGAGTTCGATTAGCTGGCGCCCTATAAGGATAGAATCTAGCATTCATCTATTGCGACTGTCAATTGATATATTTTTATTTTGGGTACATTTTGTCACTAGTGAGCACTACTTTGATTGTTTTTTTGGCTGATTTTTAACCCTTTAACTGTCAAGTTATTTTGATTTTTAACACTTTTCCAAGCACAAACCCGAGAAATAGTCGGGTTGGACAAAGAGATGAAGCCGAAATAAACGTCTCCCGATATATATTCGGGTATAACAATACGATGCACTCAAAAAACAAAAATTACCCCGAGTAATACTCAGGCGTGACATTTTCGAAAACCAGCTGTGCCCGAGACTATCTCGGGCATGACAGTTGAAAGGTTAAAGAAAGAATTTGTTTAGTTACGTCTTTTTATTTATATCATACCAAAGGCAACCTTCTGTTCGCCTAGTAGTCTGCACAAGTGAAATTAGTGAAGATTCGGTCAAAAAAAAAAACTTCTGGTTTTCCAAATTCAATATTGTCATTTGATGTTCCGTTTCAAAAATGGGTCTATTACTTGACCCACAAAAAGAAGTTTCTCGAAGAATCTAGTGAATATGAATAATTTGATAACCATATGTTTTCATAATTAAATTATTTTCATTTCTTATGATACTAATATCTTTGGTTTATTTTGTGGAAATTTGAAAGCAAACATTTCTGTTGGTTTCAATTAGTGAAAAGATGTTTTTCCTTTAAATTAAATTGTACGCTCTGTTGCTTTGTAATACGTTAGATTGTTATACACAGACGTACATGTTGCATATATTAACTTTTTTGCTCTATGTGGGGACACGAACTGAGATGTGGTGTCAAAGCTGATAAATGGCTGTCGGTTGTCTTGTGTTCGGAAAGTTTTTTCCTTCGAAAAGCTCTCGTTTTAATTGTAGGTTCTATGTCCTTGCCAATTGTTGTACTTCTTGAACTATGCCATTTGGCGTAGTTATTAAAGGTTGTTTGATTTAAATGTAGCAGAAAACTTCATGTGGTATTATTTTAATTGTTATTGTATGGTAATACATTTTATTTGTTAAAATTATATAAACACTCTTGTTGAATTTCCACCAAGTTGTGAATATTTACTTTTGTAAAAGTTTGTATGTTGACTCTTCTGTTAAACATAATATACTGTTTTTTCGCATGCAGTTATATGAATAGATTGGATCAATGTAAGTTTATAGGTGTATCAGTTACCAATGCTTTGTTACAATAAATATTTTGTTCGCAATTTACCTTTCTGTTTTGTTTTCTTTTTGCATCACTGACTTTTGCTCTAGTTAAAAAAAAAACTTTAATCTTAAATTTGGATTAGTCTTCGTTAATATTTTTTGCATTAAAAAATGGACCGTGAACATACCTTGATGTGAATGAGATACCAAAATTAAATGCAGGACATTAATGATTATACTTATTAAAGTAACTGAATTTGAATTTTGGTACTTTGATAATGCCCTGACATGCTTAAAACAAATACTACTAGTGTCGAAATAATAACTAGATTAAAAGTAATTTGTAACTAAGAAAATGTGATCAAATCAGCTAAATAATGGCATTCTAACAAATTTTTGTGGCAGTCTTATAATAGATTTAAATTCAGTTGTAATATGGAAAGCTTTATGCTTAATTTCTAGTCGGATCTTACAATGCTTAAGTAAAATGGTTCATAACGTAACTTTCGTGTAAAAAGTGAATACAATTTTTGCAAACTTTTAGTTTTTGCTAAATTTTGTGTTGCATAATTTTAATATTTAGTAAAATCAATTATGTATAATTGAAATTGCGTTTTAGAAGCTCTTCATAAATTTTGATGTAACCACTGTCTCAATTTGGAGATCTTGCTATCAATAGCCGTTGCCCTTGGTTTCTGCACCATTGACCAAAAAAAAAAAAAATTAACACGCAAGGGTCTGCGTATACTAGGCAAACCGTATTGTTTGCAACAACATGCGATGAAAGTTTAAAGCAAAGCTCCCTACGACATAACTATTTTTGAACATAAAAATATCTAACAAAAACCTTTGCAAAATAAAGTAAAATAATTTGTGTGAGCAGGTTTCCATTGACGTAGATTGTTTGAATTGAGCATTTAAACTTGTACACTTTTACTCTGAAATTGTTTAAGTAGCAATTTTTTCTAAAAATTGAGTAACAAGGTCCCTGCTGTGTATTAGACTCCGCTGTCAATATCAGAAAGCGATCATGGTGTAAGTATTTGATCTAACATGTATTGCGCGTATCTGCTATTGTCGAATCTGCACTTAGTCTAAAAGTAGCCTTACAGTGCAGTTTGAAATACGAAAAGGTTCCTATTATGTTCAGAGAAATTTGGCAATTGTAAACATATTTTCGGAATGACTCCGCAAAAAAAAAAAAAAAAAAAACGGGAATTTCAATCTTTGGAGAGGACTTCATCATTTCCTGCAGCTATAACGGTGAGTATAGATTGTCCTCGTTGAACTTTTACAAGACCTATATTTTTGAAAGCGTCAGACTTCGATGCATAGGGTAGGTGAGGGTAAAGAGCCGCGATTTGCAGTTTCTAGAATAGCCTGGTCACTAAATAGTAAATTTTCACGTTATTCAGATTAGAGTAATAGAATGAACTGTTACCTATAACCCTTCTAAAAACCAACTCCATATAATTAATAATTACCCAGAGATTTGTAACGTCGCAGAAGAAAATTGCGGACTTTTACTCCATGAAATGGGGCAAAGCCCACAGTGCGGGTCTTTACCCCATTTAAAATGAATGTGAATAAAAAGAGTAACTGCTTCATAAAAACACTTGACAAACCCTTTTGAATCATTGAATTTCTGTTATTAAACAGTATTGAACTTCAATATCTCAAATTTAAAGATGAATTTTTAGAAATTTGTACAAAATATTTTTTCTCAACAAAGGGAGAATTTAGTTATGGGGAAAAAATGACAGCCGTAATATGAAAAAGAAGTTAATTGATCAAAACTTGGGTATCTACCTAATAGTGCACTCAGTTCAGACTTCAAAAAAAGTTGTTGCTTTATGAAACCGTGCTATTCCATGATGTTACCAAATTTTCTTTATTACATTTTCACCTCCAATGAATGACTTTTCATGAGTTTCAGTAAACTTGCAGGCTTTTATTGCAAGTTTTTTCAAAGTAAATAAACAGTTTTCCCTTTTCTTGAGGATCTTCCGAGGCATAAAAAACAACTTACATGACGTTTTCTTACTTTGCAAATAGAAGTTATCTCGGTCACATTAAGCAGGGATGATCCTTGCATTTTTCTTTACAGTTTACTCGAAATGATGGAGAAATCTTTTTACTTTAAAGTAAAAGGCTTTTTTTTATAGATCTTTTTTTCTTTTTTTTTTTTTTTTTGAATCTAACTTTAAAACTTTAGCTTTTTTGCCATACGAAACGAACAACTGGCTGCAAATAATCTGCGAGCTTCATTAACCCATTTCAGGCCAAGCATTGAAATTTAATAAGATATTTTTATTAAAATATGCTCTAACTACATTCATTAAGACATAAAAAGTTTTATACGTGAAAAATATTTTATTAAAACGAAATGTTGCGGTATACGCATCATTATCCGAATCAATGTACAAACTAGGGTGATGCTTAAAAGACCCAAAAAAATTTTTTTTTTCTATTCTCTTGGGTCACCCTCCCATTTTGTTCTACTTAATAAGAGAACTGTTCTACTTAATAAGTTCTACTTAATAAGAGAATCTTTAATTATTTTTTTGAGAATATTTGAGAAAAATTTAAAGGTCGCTACTAAAGATTTAAAAATCTGACATTTTCCCAAAAAGTGATTATTTAAAAAAAAAAATAGTATTTATTATAAGATTTTATTCTTTTACATAATAAAGTGGTGGGGGGGCTTGCGGTGTGGTGAGTTCGGGGCGAGCTCTTGGGCGGAGTCGTGACCCCCAGTTGCTCAAACAGAATATCGGCGGGAAGGGATTTGTTTCTCCTTCCTTCCCTCACCACACTTACCAAATTTCGGAACAAAAACCCAAGCCAAGGTGTGTCAACCGTGCCGATGGCTGCGTGGTACCGGGGCCAAGTGGTATCTCTAACGGGAGGCTTCAGGGCTAGCTGGCGAACCCTGTCGTATGCAGCCTTACCCCTGTGTAGGGGGGCTACGCAGGGGCTCGACCCCACTTTTCCCCCCAGTTCTCCGGTCCGTTCATGGATACACAAAACAAAAATTCTTCTCCCCCTAGTGGGGAGCGTCAGATGAATACGTCTAGTGCTGCTAAATTTTTTATTATTAAGCGTAGTGATCCGAATTATAATTTCATCAAAGTTTCTCCTTTTCTAATAAATAAAGCATTGATAAATTTAATAGGCGAGTTTCAGTCAGTTAAAAAACTAAAAAATGGTGAACTCTTAGTAGAAATTAAAGATACAAAGCAAATAAAATCTATACTATCCATAAAACAAATTGGCTCTTTTCTTGTTACAGTCACACCGCATTCATCCTTAAATTTTTCTAGAGGAGTTATTTCGGAACCTGACCTCCTGTATACATCTGAGCAGGAAATCCTGGAGGAACTGAAAGATCAATACGTTACTGGTGTTAAGAGGATTACTATCAAACGTGATGGCGAGATGGCGCCAACTAAACACGTTATATTGACTTTCAGTAAGCCTGACCTTCCTCCACGCGTCGAGGCAGGTTATCTCTCTTGTCCGATCAGACCATATATCCCCAATCCATTACGATGCTTTAAATGTCAGCGATTTGGCCATTCAAAAATTTCCTGCCGTGGAACCAGCACTTGTGCCAGATGTGCGGAACCCGGCCATGACAGTAACGAATGTACAAAAGAATTTAAATGTGTAAACTGTAAAGCAAATCATCCCTCATATTCTCGAAAATGCACTAAGTGGATCACAGAAAAAGAAATACAAACCATCAAAACAACTCAAAAGTTATCATACCCAGACGCCAGAAAAATAGTCGAATCCCGGACTCCTACTGCTGGTCTTTCATATGCTGCATCAGTTAAAAAAATATTAAAATCAGCTAGCACACAAACAATAAGCCAAAATGAAACTGCTGCCAAATCTAAAACACTTAACACAACCAAATCGCCAATTAAACAAAATAATAGTCCTAATGCTTCTTCAAAGCAAATAAGTGAAAACACACAAACACAAAATGCTAAAAATAACACAGATGAAACTCAAACTGCAAACACGGCAAGTCATAAAAAAGCGAAGCAAACTGCAGCAAAAAAGAAACATATTCAAATGCGCGCTAAAATGGGGGTTCCCTCTAAACAAAGGCCCCCTCAATTTTTTCAATTTAAAAAAGAATTCTTGTATTCTGGCAAGAAAAATAAACTGACGAAATCTCTTCACGAGGAACTTGCTCCTTCTCATGGGGAGGTTGAGGATGTTGAATTTGAAGACCTTCCGCCATCCGAAGATGAAGGATGGACGGACGTCCCCACTAAATGAGCTGCTTCTCTTTCCTTTGGCCTTTTTTCTCTTTTTTTTTTCATCATGGCCCTGAGCATTCTCTCTTGGAATTGTCAAAGTTACTCACACAATGTCACGGACGTCAAAGATCTTGTCGAAACTCACCATCCGGCCATATTCTGTCTGCAAGAAACATTCCTGTCACCTGTTGATAGACCGAGTTTGAAAGGTTTCGATATATACCGCAAGGACTGCTTGTCAGGTGATCGTCGTTGTGGAGGAGTGGCAATGCTAATCTCTAACGATTATGCATCTAGCCAGCTCGATATCAACACGTCCCTCCAAGCAGTAGCTGCGCGTGTTCACCTTCACTCGCTGTGCACAGTTTGTTCTGTGTATATTCCTCCTTCTTATGACTTGAGAAGTGTGGAATTGCAGACATTGATGGATCAACTCCCACCCCCATTTCTCATCTTGGGGGATTTTAATGGCCATAACCCTCTTTGGGGGAGTCCAGACTCCAATAGAAGGGGTTTACTAATAGAAGACTTAATAAATGACAACGATCTCTGCGTTCTTAACAACGGTGACAATACATATTTCCATCTTCCTACGCAAACTTACCATGCGATTGATCTTGCAATATGTTCACCTTCTCTTCTGCCACTTTGGGATTTTCAGGTTGGAGGTGGCTTTTATACCAGCGGGCACTTTCCAGTTAAGATCACCTTCACTGGACGCTGTAGCTATCAGCAGCAGCAAGCCCGACTGCGTTTTGATAAAGCTGATTGGACAGCTTTTACCCAAATGGCAGACATAACACCGGAGATGGTACTTGATATCAACATTAATGAAGCGGTAAGCAGAGTAACTGAAACTATCCTTGCAGCAGCGAACGCTACAATTCCAAAAACCACAAAAGGTAGAATTAAATACCCTAAGCCGTGGTGGAATGCAGACTGTCAAGCAGCTCATAAAAACCAAAAAAAAGCATGGAGCGCATTTCGTCGTTATCCGACCACGCAAAACTTAGTAGCACTTAAACGAGCTCGTGCTGAAGCTCGGAGGATTCGACGAAAAAGCCAGCGGGACTCGTGGCAAACATATGTCAGCACAATCACGAAGTCCACCCCATCCAAGACTGTATGAGGGAAGATTAAAAAAATAGCTGGTAACTATCAAACATCTTGTGCTCCCATTCTTGAGAAAAATGGTCAAACCATATCTGACCTCAAAGAGGTGGCTGACTGCTTGGGGACACATTTGTCAGAAGTCTCCAAAGCAGGCAATTATAGTTCTAAGTTTTTAGCTCTTAAATCACTTAAGGAAGCAAAAATCCTTAACCCTACACTGCATGATTTTTTATTTTTCGTAGAAAAAAATATATGTGTTTGTCAATGTAATAAGAAAACATGGAAAAATATTTAAAAAAAATTAACTCTAAATTTTCACCCCTTTCTAATTAAAAATAGTTTTGTTGCCAAATGGTTACACCATGCATTCAACAGATAAAAAGGATTATAAATGATAGTCTTGAAATTAGTTCTTTTTTGTAAAAAAAATAGAGGAATTGAACATTTGGTGCACTGTACTCTTGTAATCCTTTACATTTTGACATTTTACATTATTTTTTATATGTACTTGTACTTTCCGATGATCAATTCTGTCAAATCTGATGTCTTTTGGAGGCTCTCTCGCGCAAGCTTTATTTCTTTCTTTTCTCTCTTTTTTTTTTTGGTTTGTAACTCTAGTTCCTCTGTAGCTAATGGTCTCTTTTTAATACGCTTTTATTAATTTCACATGTGGGTTTGTTTGTATGTATGTATGTATGTATGTATGCATGTATGTAACTCTGAATAAAAGATAAAATTTACGTTTTTTGCAAATATAAAAGTAATATATTTAGTATTATTTTTAATACTAAAGGCTAAACTGTATTGTATACTGATGTATTATAAGTACATGTAAACTTAAATACGGATATTCAGTAGTTTTGAAAATCAGAGGGAAACCCGTGATGATCACAGCGCATTCCAATGTAAAAGCGTATTTTTTAGTTTTTTTTCAAAACTATATTTTAAAATTATTCATGACTTTACTTGTCCGTGTAAGCACAACGTTTGTGCTAACTGAAATCTAAAATGAACACGTTTTAAAGGCTTTCCCTATTGATTTTTTGTTTGTTCACTCTGTTGAACATCAACTAAGCATTGATAATTGCGAGGTCTTATAAACGGTAGAACAGCCGAAAGTACCACTTTTGGATCCGAATAATTATATTATACCTTCCAAAAATAGAAAGAAGCTAGCGCGAAACATAAACAAAGCACATACTTCATGAATCATAGAGATGAATCGAAGTGTTCTCTGGATTCTTACTGCATAATGTTGCCAAATGGCTACAGACGTGTATTATGTCCTAGATTTTTTCCAAATAATTATTTTGATGTAAAACGCATCTTAAACGAAAGATAAATGTTTATTTTATTCATGTTATTTTTTGAAAAGACGAAGAAAAATATTTCATTGTAAAAAATAATTTCAAAACATGGTAGTTTGAGTGATTTTAAAAGCTATCCATATGGATTCATTTAAGAGCATGTAACAGACCAGTGCTGCCATGTATGGAGGATAAATGGTGATAATTGCTTTAAATATACCCAATACTTGCTTTTTATGCATTGAGTTGCCTTATGACTACATTCTGCTATTCATAAGGAGGGCAAATTGTCCATGTAGCCAATTGGCAACACCATGCAGTGTAGGGTTAATTTTAAATCAAACATTTTAGAATCATATAATGCCATTTTTACGCTTAATGAACTTCTTGTAGCTTTACAAAAATCCCGTAATACTTCTCCTGGTCCTGATGAAATACATAATAGTATGCTAAAACATTTGAGTAAAACTTCTTTAGAAAATATACTACATCTTTTTAATAGAATCTGGACTGAAAACTGTTTCCCAACGTTATGGACTCAAGCAACAATAATACCCTTACTGAAACCGAACAAACCGCCTAATCAACCAGAAAGTTACAGACCTATAGCTCTTACTAGTTGCCTCTGTAAATTGATGGAGCGAATGGTTAACGCCAGACTGATTTTCATTTTGGAGTCCAATCACCTGCTATCATCCTATCAAAGTGGTTTCAGGCGCGGCAGAAGCACCATTGACAACTTACTGCTTCTCGAAACATCGATTAGAGAAGCATTTCTCAAACGAAAACATCTTGTGAGCGTATTCTTCGACATTGAAAAGGCATATGACCGTACCTGGAGATATGGGATCCTCAAAACTCTGCACGAATATGGGTTACGAGGTAACCTCCCCATCTTCCTCTCCAATTTTCTGAAACATCGTTCTTTTCGTGTACGGGTCAAATCTGTTCTGTCGGATACCTTCATCCAAGAAGAAGGTGTACCCCAAGGAAGTGTGTTGAGCGTTACTCTTTTCATTATAGCAATCAACAGCTTACACGAACAACTGCCCCCCGCTGTCAAAGGTACTATGTTCGTTGATGATTTCCAAATATCCTTTTCATCATCGAACATGAGTATCATTGAAAGACAGCTTCAAACAGCTATCAATAAAGTCTCTCAATGGGCGGAGGAGAATGGTTTTTCCTTCTCCCCGCAAAAAACTTTCTGCATTCATTTCTGCCGTAAAAGAGGTCTTCATCCTGATCCGGACCTTCTTATTAACAACCAACCAATATCTGTAAAAACTGAAGGAAAATTTCTTGGAATCATACTCGACAATAAACTTAAATTTTTGCCACACATACGAGAGTTAAGAAAAAAATGCTCATTGAAACTGAATATTCTCAAAGTCTTAGCAAACACTTCTTGGGGTGCCGATACAGAGTCCATGCTAAAAATTTACAGGGCTCTGATACGCTCAAAAATTGATTACGGTTGTCAAATCTATGGCTCTGCAGCTAAAAGTTATTTAAAAATCCTCGCTCCAATACATAATCTCGCACTGCGCATCTGCACAGGGGCATTTAGAACCTCTCCTATTCAAAGCTTACATATCTTAGCACATGAACCTTCTCTGCACTATAGACGTCTAAAGCTATCTCTAAGTTTTTATTTTAAAATCAAACCAAACCAAAACCACCCTTTGCATTTACATATCTTCCATCCATCATACACTGACTTATTTCTGCGCCGTCCTTCGGTCATCCCAACATTTGGGATTCGAATGAGACAGGCGATCAACACCCTACATCTTTCTGATTTTGATTTACCTGATACAGCAGAACTTATCGAACCTTGGAACAATAATAACATCACTTTTCTTTATGATTTCTGTAACTTTCAAAAAGATACCACAGCAGATTCGGTATACCAACAGATCTACTATGAGGTAAAACAAAAATATTCTTCATATAACGAAATATTTACCGACGGATCTAAGAAAAATGATCACGTTGGCTTCGCAGCAGTAATTGATGGTTATAATATCTCACATCAACTACATAATTCTTGCTCAGTCTTCACTTCTGAAAGCAAAGCTATAGCCACCTCTCTCCAAACAATAGCCCAATCAAATAAAAAAAAGTGGATTATTTACACAGACTCGAAAAGTTCGTTGGAAGCCCTTTCAAACTGTAACAACAATAGCCACCCTTTTGTGATTCAATCTTTTCAATCATACAATAGGCTAAAACAAAATAATTTTGAAATTTTCTTCTGTTGGATACCTAGTCATGTAGGCATTGCTGGCAATGAGGCAGCCGATACAGCTACTAAGGCCGCAAGTGCCCACTGCGAAGATCTTGTCCCTTATGAAGATATAAGAAATTCCATTACGGGCAGTATATACAACTCTTGGCAACGTGACTGGGATGGAGAAACGCATAACAAATTGCACTCCATCCAGCCACTGATCAAAGGTTTTAAATCCTTAAGGACTAAAAGAAGGGACCAAGTAATAATATCCCGTCTTCGCATAGGTCACACGAGACTTACACACAAATATCTTCTTTGCCGCGAACCTACACCGATATGTATTAATTGTAATGTGACTCAGACAGTGTTGCATATTTTATGCAACTGCCCAAATTTTAAAAGCATACGTTTTAAACATTTTAATAATTTTTATCCATCTTTGACGGAATTACTTGGGGATACACCCCATCATAATTTATTTCCCTTTTTACGTGAGATTGGTTTTATATCTGTAATTTAGTGTTTTTTATCTCTGTCATCTTGTTGGTTTCGTCCTTGTACCATTATATGTTTCTTGTTTATATATGTGTTTTAAAAATGTTTAAAAAAATTTTAAAAACAGTTTCATAGGATGTCATTGTTTATTATACATTTCTGACTTTTGTCAAAATCACTTGACAGTTCTTGCTCTTATCTTATCATTTGAAATTTTAAATTTTATGTGTCTTGGTCTTAAATGCTATTAAAATTTTAGAAGTTTTCTATCCATTGTATTTTAGATGACTTTAGCTCTAAAATCTCTTTATTTTTAAATTAAACCATCGCATCGTTTGGCGCAGTATAGCCTACTAAGGCTCTTGCGCCAGTAAAATCAATACAACCAACCAACCAACCTGCTTACTAATATTTATAAGATAACCTAATCAATTACAAAAGTTGTTAATGTCCTTTTTCAAAAAAATCGATTTGAATCAAAAAAGTCTGATTTAAATCAAATAAATCCGATTTTTTTTTATTTTTTCAAAAAAATCATTGATTTTTTTACACCCTGAAAATGGGTGATCTGATAACAATAACTAAACATATATTAGCGCTACTTTCACGCCATTGACTTAAACCAGGATGCAAACAGGAATTATTATTCCCACAATTGGCAACGACTCATCACTACGCACATTCTGCCCTGCTAAGCGCAAAAGTGGTATCTAGAATCGAGCTCAAACTGAGATATCTAACTTTAAGTTTTGCGGCACCATATGTTTGATTCAGATGATACTTTTTCAGAAATTTTTAAAATATGTTTTACGTTCTCAAATGACCATAAAACTTTGTATTAAAATAAAATACGTAACAATGAGCCATTTGGTGGCAATAACTCAATTTTGTTAAAAAGTGCAGATACGACTTTTGTGCTTAGCACGGCAGCATTGTTTTGATATTCAAATCAAACCACTAATTCTCACCAAAGAAGCCGGGGACAAACTTTTGAAAATCAAGAAGGGACCCGTTATGCCCTAGTTGTGGTGTGGTCGATTCTACAGATCACTACCTCCTTTCCTGCCATCTTTACGATGACCAGAGAGAACTTCCCAGGAAAAGTTTTGGGTGCAATTTAACGGTAAACTTCACTTCCGTTAGTGTAGAAGAGAAGAGCTTTTCAAGTATAAAAGACATGCTTTTTCGGCTACTGTTGCTACATGGTAATATTGTTTGCAGGGACGCCGCTACCAATGGGTCCCAGGACGTGATATACCAGAGTTGGAAATTATTTTAATAAATTTGTGGTCAGATGAGCCACTATTTATTTTTTGTGGTGTTTCAAGGTGAGTCTTGCTGGTTTGGGATCAGTGGACCAGCAGTAATTTTGAACGCTATGAATTTTCAGTAAGACGATGTCGGATGGACCAACGAAAAAGATCAAATTTCGAAATAAAAAGTTCTGTATGTAAAAATTTAGGCAGAACTGGCATTCTTAATATAAATTGAAATATAATTAAATTGAGCGTCGAAATTATTACCACACATATACAGGGTGTTCCAAGTCAACTGTCATGACCTTTATTTCCTTAACCGTTAGAGATAACCATACAGTTCATTTAGGAAAAAATCTCTAAATTACGAAAGGAATTTTGGGTCTATTCAATGTTTTTCAAAAAATCAAATTTTGAAAGAGTTACGAAATTTAGATTTTTATACAGCCCCCCAGTCCTATCAATCATATTTAGTAAAACATTCTTGACACTGTAACGTTTAAAACTAAAAAAAATCACTCTTCTACCACAAAAATTGACCGAGTTATGACGTTTTGAAAAATCAATATTTTGCATTGTTTCATGACGTCTTCGAGAAATCACTTCCTCCATGACGTCATGAAACAATGCAAAATCTTGATTTTTCAAAAAGTTATAACTCGGTCAATTTTTGTGGTAGAACAGTGCTTTTTTTTTAGTTTTAAACGTTACAGTGTCAAGAATGTTTTACTAAATATGATTGATAGGACTGGGGGGCTGTATAAAAATCTAAATTTCGTAACTCTTTCAAAATTTGATTTTTTGAAAAACATTGAATAGACCCAAAATTCCTTTCGTAATTTAGAGATTTTTTCCTAAATGAACTGTATGCTTATCTCTAACGGTTGAGGAAATAAAGGTCATGACAGTTAACTTGGAACACCCTGTATACTGCCGTCCTTGCATAATCGGGTAACGGATAAGCGAATAAAAAGCCTGGAACCTGTGCCATAGACGCAATATTAAAGATCTCCGCTTAATCGAATAATATTTCTTGGAACTGACAATATTCGTTAAAGGGAGGCCAACAGACATTGGGGGCATTTGACTTTTTCTACATCCAACCACCCCTGTATTCGCTTCTGTGGGCTTAAATCTGCAAGGTCGTTTTCGGCTTTGACCAGTTTTAAGGAATTATGCCCTTATGTGTTCAAAAACTTTTGATTTTTTTTCTTTAATGCAGGAGTATTTCATTTATATTTATAGTGTCAAGAATTGGCAATTTAATGCAAGATATTTTGGAAAATAGCTTAATTTTTTCCGTGAAATTATGAACATTGTTATCGGAAAAACAGTTTTATGACTTTGTGGGCGCCTTAAAGCTCCAGGCCCCGGTACTATAGGTCTGGTATCCCCACCCAAACGGCAGCCCTAATTGTATGTAACCTCATAATTTGGTGAGATCATTCTAAGCACCTCCTTGTTTTTTGTTATGATAGTTGAGATTATATAATTGCTCTGAATTTGAATCCGTCTTCTTCAAATTTGAAACCATGATCCTAAAAACTATTTGCATAAGCTTTCGCCTTTTCATTAGCAGTAAGTTGGCGGTTTTCGGACAGGCGGTAACAGATGGTCAATGCTGACTTTCTTTGACTTAGCTGGCTGAAGCCGGTTTTTACCGTCTTGGTCTTATACGGTGAAAGCCGGTTTTTACCGTCTAAGACGTAGATGGTCAAAGTCGGCATTGACCGGCTTTTGCCGCCTGTCCAAAAACCGCCCTTAAAGCGATAAAAGTTGGTCATTTTCACTAGGGAATGGTGCATCAAACTTTGATTCACTTTTTAGTTAATTAAAAGTATTACTGTTTGTGTACAATGCTCTTTTAGTTAAAAATTTTCCTTGTGGGTCATTCCACGTCAAGTGATCCAAAATCTGAGAAAAATTTTACCTTACATTTTTGTATTTCTTTCACATTTGGCTCATCAATTGTACCCCTTGAGGTAATCAAAAGTCTCAATTTTTGGATTTTTATCTCTATTATTTTTTCATTTATGAGACTTTGAACTTTGGAAAAACCCTCGTTTTTCCATGGATAAGGGTACATAAAAGGGACCATAACTCGGCACCAAATATAGATAGAACGATTTGGTAAATGGCATTTTAAAGTACGTTAGTTGCCGCTTAATCGGATATGCAACATGACTAATTTGATAAAAATTTTCTTTTTCAAAAAATGAAATTTAAATTTCAAATTTAAATTTCTCGAAAAACATATAATGAATTTTTTTGAAAAAATTCTCAAAAATTCTTGTGTATTTCATCTATGTTTGTACAAATTTTTAGATTGGGATCTCAATGGGATCATATTTTTTTGAATTTTTGAATAAAACTGTATAGGAAAAAAATGATATTTTTTAGATTCTATTTATTTAAATACTAAGTTCTCTTGCTCGTGATGGTCTAAAAAGTAGTAAACAAACATGAATATGTTTAAAGTGAGCTGGCATGAGCTTATAGATTTGTCAGGTTCACCCCCCTACCCCTTTCTTCCCCGCACAACCACTCTTTTTTAATTCAAAACTGTTCAAAATGTTTAAAAAAAAAAAAAACTCTTTGATACAAAATGAATAGTAAACTTATTTAAAGTGGGGAAATGGGTTTCCTTATAACTAGACGAAGTATCCCCCTCCCCACCCAAATATACCATTCACACTATACTAATATGACGTCTAACCTGGGGATTGAGTTGAGGATTATTTTCACCCTAGGTATATATATTGTTTTTCAGACGAAGTGTTTCTTTTCGATCCGAACTTCAAAGTGTACTTCCATTCAATATCTGAAATTTAACTTTATGATTCATTTCATCTTCTACTCCAGCACCAATCTTCAATTTTGAAGGGAGGAAATAAATGGGTCGCCCCAATATCATAGCAAACAGCAAAATAGCACTGTTTCGCCTTGTTCTCATCGTTTTTTCTATTCTTTTCGCACAAAACTGAAAATAAATCAAAATATCAGATCATATGTCTGTGTCCCCATAACTATCTTTCCACATTATCTAGTGTGCAGCTGTTATTTAATTTTTTTAATCGTTTGTGTTCTTTTTCATTTTGTTGTAAAGGAAAGTAATGCAGCAAGATATATCTATATATATATATATTAAACAAACACTGCTTTTTTGAGCACAACCTCACATGTTGTTTAACTTCTTTACAGATTGCTCCCCCCCCCCTTACCCTACCTTTCCACTCCAAACTTTTATTTTTTTTATCATCCCGCCTAGCCCCATTTCAAAGCCTTAGTCTCTACTGATGTCTGGTAGTGTTTCAGTTTGTTCTGTTTGTTACTCTTTCCTATTAGCTCATGAGCTTTGTCCAATAAGAGAAAGGAAAGGCAGTGATGGGGACTGACATATAACGTGACACTTTAATTTCTTTTCAGTTTTGTGTAAAAATAATGGGAAAACATTATGAGAACAAGGGGAAACAGTGCTATTTTGCTGTTTGCTATGATCTTGGGGCGACCCATTTATTCCCTCCCTTCAAAATTGAAGATTGGTGCTGGGGGAGGGGATGAAATGAACCATAAGTTTAAATTCAGATTTTGAATGGAAGTACACTTTGTGAAGTTCGGATTGAAAACGAAACACTTCGTCTGAAAAACAATATATACCTAGGGGGAAAATAATCCTCAAATCAATCCCCAGGTGAGACGTCATATTAGTATAGCGTTAATGGTATATTTGGGTGGGGGAAGGGTTGTACTTTGCCTTGTTATAAGGAAGCCCATTTATCAACTTTAAACAAGTTTACTGTTCATTTTGTATCAAAGAAGCTTTTTTTTAGCATTTTAAACAGTTTGGGGGGAAAATGGTTGGGTCAGGAAGGAAGGGAGGGGGAGCTGACCAATCTACAAGTTAATGCTAGCTCACTTACCTAGAGTAAAAATAATAGTCAATTCAATCCCCAGGTTAGACGTCATAATAGTACAGCGTTAATGGTATATTTGGGTGGAGGAGGGGGATACTTCGTCTAGTTATAAGGAAACTCATTTACCAACTTTAAAAAAGTTTACTATTCATTTTGTATCAAAGAGTTTTTTTTTTAAACATTTTGAACAGTTTTGAATTAAAAAAGAGTGGTTGTGCGGGGGAGGAAGGGGGGAGGGGGTGAACCTGACAAATCTATAAGCTCATGCTAGCTCACTTTAAACATATTCATGTTTGTTCACTACTTTTTAGACCATCACAAGCAAGAGAACTTAGTATTTAAATAAATAGAATCTAAAAAATATCATTTTTTTCCTATACAGTTTTATTCAAAAATTCAAAAAAATATGATTCCATTGAGATCCCAATCTAAAAATTTGTACAAACATAGATGAAATACACAAGAATTTTTGAGAATTTTTTCAAAAAAATTCATTATATGTTTTTCGAGAAATTTAAATTTGAAATTTAAATTTCATTTTTTGAAAAAGAAATTTTTTATCAAATTAGTCATGTTGCATATCAGATTAAGCGGCAACTAACGTACTTTAAAATGCCATTTACCAAATTGTTCTATCTATATTTGGTGCTGAGTTATGGTCCCTTTTATGTACCCTTATCCATGAAAAAACGAGGGTTTTTCCAAAGTTCAAAGTCTCATAAATGAAAAAATAATAGAGATAAAAATCCAAAAATTGAGACTTTTGATTACCTCAAAGGGTACAATTGATGAGCCAAATGTGAAAGAAATACAAAAATGTAAGGTAAAAAACGTTGGATCACTTGACATGGAATGACCCTTGTACGTTTGCTGCAATTAATGATTCCCACTTCATTACCGAATGAAATCATGTTAGTAAACTAGTGGCAGAAAAACTGCTGTGGATGGTTTGCCCTTTTGCCAATACAAAGCATCCACTGCGAAAATGTTGCTTCTTATAGGGAGGATATGATAACCTCGCATGTCACAGAGAGAAAAGAATGTTTTCTCAAAAAAAAAAAAAAATAAAAAATACACAGTGCTGTAATTTTTGTTTTCAATGAAGCCTATCTTATTCAGTTAATTTAAACATTTTTTTACAGTACAAAACAAAATATACAATATGTTGTAAAATAGTTTTCTGTTCATTTTTTGCTACTTTTTGGCACTGTATACCGTTCAACTAGAGTTAATTATTTGACACAATCAGGTCTTTTCCAGAGAATGCAGGCCAGAAGGAGTAGGGAATTAAAACCCCTCCCTTTATGAAAACCTGTACATGGGCTTGATTATACAGGGTGTCCACTCCAATCGTGGACCAATAGCTAATTTCTAAACCATTAGAGATAAGCATACAGTTTATTTAGGAAAAAATCTCCAAATTACGAAAGGAATTTTTGGTCTATTCAATGTTTTTCAAAAAATCAAATTTTGAAAGAGTTACGAAATTTAAATTTTTATACAGCCCCCGAGTCCTATCAATCATATTTAGTAAAACATTCTTGACACTGTAACGTTTAAAACTAAAAAAAGATCACTCTTTTACCACAAAAATTGACCGAGTTATGACGTTTTGAAAAATCAAGATTTTGCATTGTTTCATGACGTCATAGAGAGATCGCTCAAGGGACCGTATGCGAAATGCTTCAAAATCTTGATTTTTCAAAACGTCATAACTCGGTCAATTTTTGTGGTAGAAGGGTGATTTTTTTTTAGTTTTAAACGTTACAGTGTCAAGAATGTTTTACTAAATATGATTGATAGGACTGGGGGGCTGTATAAAAATTTAAATTTCGTAACTCTTTCAAAATTTGATTTTTTGAAAAACATTGAATAGACCCAAAATTCCTTTCGTAATTTGGAGATTTTTTCCTAAATCAACTATATGCTTATCTCTAACGGTTTAGAAATTAGCTATTGGTCCACGATTGGAGTGGACACCCTGTATAGCAATCTAAACTCCATTTGATTTATCCACCTGTATTTCATACAGACAAATTAAGCATAAAACCTCCATGTTGTTTGTGTGATTTAAGTTCTAGTAGATTTTGATGTTTCGGGATTGGCTCCACTAGAAGACTATTGTAGTCAAGCCCGCTTCTTGCAATATTGGTTAAAAGAATACTCCGTTTAAAATAAATTCTGTCTGAACCAAACTGTTATAATTAGAAATTTTTATCCTGAATAATAGAATACCCTGCTTATTACTATTATTTTTGAGACAAATAGGCTATTAGACAGTCCTTTATGTTTTTATGAGCTAGGCAGGGGTGGTGAGTAGCTATCACTATAGAAGTCAGTTGAATACCCCGAGGGCACCGAGAAGCTAGTGGACTATAAGATAGTGTAAAGGGCTTTTCTCTTCTAAGTTGTACATGCCATTGTACATTTTTAGAACTTGTCAAAAGAAAAGTTTTCTTTTTGTTCAAACACATTATTCATATTTTAACGTTATCTTATTTTTACATTTTAGCAGGCCCGATGCTTCACATTTTTCCAAATAGTGGGGGCAAATGGTGTATACTCAATGTAAATTATACTAAAAAAGCAGCAAAAACCTCGTCCACTTTTATGAAAATACATTGATTTCTAAAAATTGAGGACAATTGACCTCCCTCCCTCTAAATCTGTACCTCAGAACCAGACTAACGTAAGTCCATTTTCGTCATTTTTCAGTAGAGGGGAAAAACGATGTATTCGACAATCGTTTTTCCCCTCTACCGAAAAATAACGAAAATGGACTTACGTTAGTCTGGTTCTGAGGTACAGAAATGATGGGCCTAAAAATTATGTTAGCATTTTGTTTCAATCAAAGTTTCTGATGTTTCATTTGTTTTGTAATCGTTTACTAAAAATATACTACATTGCACTTTTCTTATACTTTAATTTTTGAAATATTGATATGTCACATTTTTAGTTGATTTAATTTTGATAGATTTAAAATATTGTGCTTTGTAAATGTATCTAAAGCAATGTTGGTATTCTAGCACCATGCTCCAGAAAAGTACCCGGGTGTGGATATCCAGTACCTGAAGAATACTAGAAAGGTGCCAGGGTCTGGACCCCGGTATCGGTATAAATTTAGGTATAAAAAAGATACTGGTTTATGAAACACCGGTACCAGTAACTGCTCATTCCCGGTACTGTCCAGCCCCCGGTATTCACACAATTCCACCAATCAGCAGTTACCGGAACCGATGTTTCATAAACCAGTACTGACCAGACCCCGAACCGATGTTTCATAAACCAGTACTGACCAGACCCCGGTATCAGAAGGATACCGGGGTCTGGTCAGTACTGGTTTATGAAACATCGGTTCCGGTAACTGCTGATTGGTGGGATTGTGTGAATACCGGGGGCTGGACAGTACTGGGGATGAGCAGTTACTGGTACCGGTGTTTCATAAACCAGTATCTTTTCTTATACCGATATTTTTTTTCCAATAGGGAAGCGGGATATTCCATTATCTGTTAAGAAAATAATGCATTGCAATGGTTTGGTACATTGAAAACGTATTACATTAAGCGGGATATTCCTTTAAGCGATATTCTAATAAGCGGGCTCGATTGTATATGTATGTTTCTTCAGCTGTAATTGAGCGAATGGAAAACACACTGACTGAAAGATTTGAATATTGTTTAACAGTGAAAGATACAAGGTTATCACACATATGTTCCCTTAAATAACAATCAAATCACGTGCTTTGTTACTTCCACAGACTTGAGCTTTTATGATCATCAGACTTCAATACTATTTACAAATGTGTCGTCATTCACAAATAATGACTTTGTTGCCTGTATATACGATGAGAAGTGGTGGATGGGAAAAGTTAAAAGACAAAAGTGAAGCTAACAATGATATTTTGGTGCATTTCTTTCATCCTTCTGGACTAAAAACTGCCCTTTAATTGTCAAAAAATGATACTGCGTGGGTACCCGCAAAGAAAATAGTACGTAAGGTTACTTCATTGGAACTCACTTTTTCTGGAAGAACACACAACATAACTGATAAAACTGTGCAATAAAATATCACGTTTGCTCAACTTTTTAACCAAAATTACAGCTGGCAAGTAGTTAATAGTTGAACACAAAAGTATATTTAAAAAACATTAATGTGTGTAATAGTTTACACCATTGTAGTGCATAAAACATATGGGTCAGTTCAAGAACGGTAGTTAATTTTACGGTAGTACTGCTACTACTGTCGATTATTTTTTAAACAGATGTAATTAAAAGTGCATTGTTAACTTATATATTTCAGCATTATTTAACTTTGTCAGTTAAGATAATTTTAAGCTTTAGTTGCAAATTTAGCATTGCACGAGTGAAAAAAAAAAGTAGCGTTTTTGTTGAAATTCGCAGCTCTATAACTCAAAACGCAGTTGAGTCTCAGTCATAATTTTTTTGTGAGATATTCTTATTAGTATTAAGAACATTTTATACAATTTTAATTTTTTTTCATTCAGTCCCTTTTCAGATATTGACCTACGAAAATTGGCATTTTCGCGTTTTCCGCCATTTTTGAAGACCCGTAGAAAAAAAAGGAGTTCATTCTAAAGACTAAAACTTATGCTGCTGGTAGTATTATGAGTACTCAAACACAGACATAAAATAATATTGCTGAGTCTCCCTTCCTTCATAAAAATTTATGGTCTTAAAAATTACCAATTTCTATGTTTTTTCCTAGTTTTTCGAGAAAGATTTTAACCAATTTTCTTACATGATAGGGAAATTTAAAGAAAGTGTATTTAAAGGTAATTTTATGCTGAATACACTGGTTTTTAAATTATTTTGATATCTTTAAAAGCGACTTAGCAATAAAATTTTTCGCAAACCCTGTTTTTCTATCAAATTTGCCAAATCGCCATTTTGAAATGGCTGCCAAATAAAAAATATAGCATGTAATTTTTTTTTCAATTGCAGTTTTGTTCATGTCTACCTATAGGTAATCCATGATAAAAGAATCAAGAAAATTAAAAATGTTGAGCAACAAATTTTATTTATATTGGGGGATTTGAACTGGATTGACCCGGTTACTCCTTTTTACGGTAAAACCACTTTTTTTCTTTTTATTGATACTCCTATTGGTGCGCTTTCGCTGGTTGGATCTCTGTTTCCCGCTTGAGCATTCAACAGTAGTATGACATCATATTTACGTCCCACCTTCCTTGGTAACATCTCTCTCTTTCACATCTCGATGAAGCCTCTCATCCTATTCCTCACTAAAGCCACCAAGGTTTTGGGGAAAATAGTCTACATGTGAATGTAGAAAATGGATTTTTAAACTCATGTTACAGTTCTGAACTTTGTATACAGCCAACATCCTCTTAACGATGTTTTCAGAGCCATAGTCTTTGCTACTTCCCAAAAACTTTTGTACCACATCCTTGAATGAGTTCTAGGCTTTTTTTTTAAGTTCTATTCATTGATTGATTCAAAAAACAATGGGTAAGATAAAAGTTTGCTTATGTCAGGTCCTGTGAATATTCCCTCTTTCAATTTAGCTTCAAAAAACTTCGGAAAATTCAAACAAACATATTTAAAAGTCGCCATCTTTTATCAAACCCTTGATAAATTGCTTCATCAGTCCTAATTTAATGTGAAGATTTTGAAACAGCACTTTTTCACGATCAACCACTATACTGCCCAACGTAGAATATCACGATTAGCCCCAGCACCTTTAACGATTTCTATTTTAAAAAAGGGTGTGCACTTGATTAAAAAATGCACCATGGTAGCATTTCTGCTTATTCTGAAAAAAAATTATTTCCCTTGATCTGATAAGGAAGCGGAAAAAATAAAAAAGCAAATAAAAACTACAACACAAACCAATACTTTTCATAAACGAATCCAACAAAAAATAAATAAATAAAATCCCCCCACATTCTTTATCTCTCTTATCACTATCACCCTGATTTTAATAAAATCCTTAATAGTCCAGGAACCCAGTGCAACATATTTGAACCTGATCAATGTGGCTCTGTGGGTGAGTGTAGCAGGCCTGTTTTCACTTTTCCCCATCTAACGCCCAACCTCGCTGTCTCCCCCCCCCTTTTTTTTTTCCAGTTTTTATAACTGTAAGTACTCTTTGAACATCAAAGAAGCAAATAAGAAAAACTATTTGTAATAAACATTTTTCTACATCATAAACTAGTACAGATTTTTTTTCAGTTAAATAGAGGTAAAATGGTACATTACGACACTCAGTACACACGTTTTGCGGAAAAACTGTACGTGATGGACAAAAACGGAGGTCATTTTCGAATTCAGCATACCGAAAAACATAAAGAACACTCAAAATATCTCATGCAGTTTTTTGGTTGCAGTTTTGGTGTTATCCGTGCATTCCGATTTTATTACGGCAATCGCTATATGGGCGATTCTCTGTAAACTCGTCATTTTTCACACGAAATCTGTCCGGGCATGGTTTTTCGAAATTTTCGTATAATTATAATACTCTTCCTCAGAAAATGAATCTATTACTTTAGTTTGTAAGAGGGCCAACTGAAGATTGTGTTCTTTTTTTGATAAATCATGGTAGGGGGTAAATCCGCCGCCTAGTGTAACTAGGCAGGGGACTGTGCCAGGTGACTGTGTTTTTGCTCTTCGTTGCGTAATATCTGCAAAACTATTGGAACATAATTAGATACAAGACTACCTATAAATTCAGGCACAAATCATGAACATAATAACTAATATGTTTTATAATTAAATTAATTGACATTAATAAAATCACTTCCCAGAGGACTGTTTTCGCAACGACCCTGATACATACTTTCATCACAAATGTGGCTCTAAAACTAAGAAAATTAGCGTTTCAACACCGTTCTCGGCGATTTCGGCAAATTCACAATGATTACTTTAAACTTCATGCCAAACAAAATTTGCAAAAGTTATAGATTTTTCGTATTACAGCTGTAAATTTGTTGCAGGGGACTGTTTGAAAAAACTCCGGACAGAATTTACATGATAATTTTAAGTTTTAGAAATACGTAATTATACCTTATTTCATAAGAAAAATATAGCTTCATTATTCTACTTTTAGATATTAATTGCCAAATTTATGTAGTGTTAATAGGTTTTTTGAAATAATACCTTTAACAGTTAGACTATGGGATTGGGACAGCCAGGGGACTGTGTTTTTGGTGCTTAGATAATTTCTAGAAAAATAAATTAAACTTATCACTCCAAATACAATTGGGCCACAAAGTATTAATGCTTTACTTGTATTTAGAGCGATAATTAGTTTATTACACTTTATTATTTTTAAAATACTCAGTCCAGTCCAATTACCAGTTTACAGAGAATCGCCCATGTACGACCTAAAGTCTATAAATGGCATTTTTGTGTTTGTAGAAATTCTATGAAGCTCCCATGAGCTCTCATTAACACTGTCAAATTGCTTGTAATTAGTGGCCAAATTTTTTGCCTTGAATATTTATGCGGTAATTATCTATGGCATTGTCATGTACGTCAACACCTTCCATCTGCTTTTTTTAATCCCAAAAAACGTTCGGTTGTGAAATGGCAACTTCCTTTCTTTCTTTGCGATTATATCGTTTAGCATTTACAATTGAAAAAAATTTTGCCTTTATTAGAGACCATTGCTACCATACAGGCAAAGTCATTTCGAGTTTTTCCAGGGGATGGGGGGGGGGCAAGGGGGTCAAATGTTGTATTCAATGCAATTTTGCGGTAAACGAGAAAACACCACGTCCCTTATATGTAAAACAATTTTTCAAAGCCGGGGGGGGGGGGATTGTCCCCCCACCCCGGCCCCTAAATGACGGGCCTGCTACTACACCATCGTCTATTAGTTAAATTTAAATAAAACAATCATAATTCGCTAGAAAACTCAGATTCCTTGCATGAAAATTGGATTTTCATGCAAGGCATTTAATTGAAGGATTTAATTGCATATTCTTCACGCATGAACTGTAAACTGGTAATTGACTGTCCGGACTGAGTATTTTAAAAATAATAAAGTGCAATAAATTATCGCTCTTAATACAAGTAAAGCATTAATACTTTGTGGCCCAATTGTATTTGGAGTGATGACAATTTAATTTTTTTTCTATAAATTATCTAAGCGCCAAAAACACTGTCCCCTGGCTGTCCCAATCCCATAGTCTAACTGTTAAAGATAGTATTTTCAAAACCTATTAACACTACATAAATTTGGCAATTAATATCTAAAAATAGAATAATGAATCTATATTTTTCTTATGAAATAAGGTATAATTATGTATTTCTAAAACTAAAAATTGTCATGTAAATTCTGTCCGGAGTTTTTTCAAACAGTCCCCTGGAACAAATTCAAAGCTGTAACATGAAAAGTCTATAACCTTCGCAAATTCTTTTTGGCATGAAGTTTAAAGTAATCAGTGTGAATTTGCCGAAATCGCCGAGAACGGTGTTGAAACGCTATTTTGCTTAGTTTGAGAGCCACATTTGTGATGAAAATATGCATCAGGGTCGTTGCGAAAACAGTCCTCTGGGAAGTGATTTTATTAATGTCAATTAGTTTAATGATGAAATATATTAGTTTTTATGTCCACGATTTGTGCCTAAATTTATAGGTAGTCTCGTAACTAATTATGTTCCAATAGTTTTGCAGATATTACGCAACAAAGAGCAAAAATACGGTCACTTGGCACAGTCCCCTGCCTAGTTATACCAGGCGGGGGACTTACCCCCTATCATGATTTATCAGAAAAACAAAAACTTCAATTGGCCCTCTTTCAAATCAAAGTAATAGATTCATTTTCTGATCAATAGTATTATAATTATACGAACATTTCAAAAAACCGTGCCCGGACAAATTTCGTGTGAAAAATGACGAGTTTACAGAGAATCGCCCATAAAACAAAGACAAAACAGTCATGGCACAGATAAAACCACTAAATTAGAGTTATAAAACCAGTTTCATGTAAAAAAAAAGAAACAGATTAGGATGGGGTGGATCCCCAAGTAATTCATCAAAGATGGATAAAAATTATTAAAATGTTTGAAACGTATACGATTAAAATTTTGGCAGCTACATAAAATGTGCAACACTGTCTGGTTAAAGCGGCTCTGGAATTCTAATGTTACTTTCACAGCAACACATATCCTACTTTGTCTCCCCCCTGGAAGGGGTCAACTTAGCCCTTGGTGTCAAAAGGGTGATCTTCGTTCACGCCTTCACTTTGCACGAGCGACGCATTAGAAGTTCGCACGAGCGACTTCTAATGCGTCCCACTCTTGAATAGAGCAGGTGTTTCGATTTTTCCAGTGGTATGAGAGCGTAGAACAAGGAATTTGAAAAACGTCTAATACAGATACTAAGCATTTGGCTTGATTTTTCTGAACCAATTTCGTGCTGCTTTGCTTTTAAACGCAAATTGTGTGTATTTTTATAATTATATCATTTCTAACAGGTTAGGGAGTGATGATTTCAAAAAATTTAGGAACCATTTTGATAACATTTTAGGACATTTTTAGGACAAAAAAAAAATTAAGTTGTGATGACTTAAATGCAATTTGATTTTTTCTATCTTAATGTTCTATCTTTAAAAAAACGATGCATTCATTTTTTATTCTTTTACAAAGTGACACCATTAAGCAGTAGAAAAAATATATTGTAACGAGTCCGTAGCACCTTCAACTTTCTTAAATGAGCATTCCAATCTTGAGGAAATAACTATAAATTTATTTACAGTATGTACACTTATTTACAATAGGAGCAGGAAACAATTGCTAAACATCCAGCAATTAGGTAGCAAAACAGTACACTGTACTCTCAACAGTAACTCAGCACCACGTATCTAACGTGAACAGTAATTAAGAAATTACAAAAGGAAAACAAACATCCGCCCAAGCGAATGAAAACGCGTCTCCAGAAATCAAAATCTGAAAAGAACAACTAACTGACTGGCCAGCTATTTATACACGGAAAGAAATGTCCACAATATTCTAGCAAAATCCGGAGTGTTCGTGCATTCACAAACTTACATAATCCATTCAAAAATTCTAGTGATAAAAAGAAAACCACGCGAAAATGTCTTCACGCTTATTAAATGTAGGGCAAGTGTAAAAACTACAAAACGTTACAAGGCCGGTATACAAGTAATAAAGGTGATATCTTCAGATACTTATGCAACATGACGTCAGATAAAACCAAAACTAATGAAAATGATGCAAGGCAGGAAAAAAAAAACAACTATTTACAAGATTTGTAACATTGCCCCCTTTCCAAGGACTGCACGTCCCGGGCAGTACAATCCCCAGAAAGGAAGCAAGGGAAAATTTACAGGTGCACACATTACACGATGACCAATCATAAACATGATAAACAATAACAATGAGAACATGAAAGAAATAATAACATTGATGAAGTAATATTACAGACAATTAAAGGCAAAAGTTATTTACAAAATTTACAAACAAATTACCACGGTAGCTTTAGATTTACTTCACGAACTATGGCCATAGTATGGGGCTAGCCGATCATAATGGACAACTCTAGGTTTTGAATGTGATGACTTCTGGATCCTCACTACGACGTCGTTCAGCCGGTGGAGAACTGTGTAGGGTTCATCCCAATGCGACTGCAATTTGGGTGACAGACCTTTACGTCGGATAGGATTCCATAGCCATGCTTTGTCACCTTCTTGAAAGTCATGACCAGTGGACCTTGTGTCGTATCGGGTCTTCATTTTCTCCGTCGCGATGTTGATTCGCTCCCGTGGGAAGTGATGAACGTCTTCCAACCGGGCCTGGAGATCCTGGACGTACTCCTCAGGCGATGAAGGCGCATCTGGAGGGAGACCGAAGACGAGATCACAAGGTAGCCGAAGCTCTCGGCCGAAGAGCATCTGTGATGGGGAATATCCGGTGGTCTCGTGGACAGCACTGCGGTAGGCCAGCAGGAACAGAGGAAGTTTCTTGTCCCAATCCTGTTGATTTTTGGAGACCATAAGCGAGAGATTATTAAGGATTGTCCTGTTGAATCTCTCCACCATGCCGTCCGATTGTGGGTGTAGTGGTGTCGTTCGAGTTATCTCAATTTTGAGGATTTTACATAGGCCTTAAACACAGCAGAGATGAAGTTTCTCCCCTGATCGGAATGGATCTGCAAGGGTGTCCCATATCTCGAGATCCAATTCTGGACTAGAGTCTCTGCTACAGTGGTAGCTTCTTGATCCGGAATGGAATATGCTTCGGGCCACTTGGTAAAATAGTCAATGGAAACGAGAATGTATTTGTTCCCATCAGTAGTTTTCGGTAGAGGACCAAGAATGTCGATCCCGATTCGTTCGAAAGGAGCTCCTACGTTGTAAAGATGTAGCTTCCCGCGGCTTCTTCTCTTCGGTCCTTTACGGGCAGCACAGGCGTCACAAGAATGACACCACTTCTCCACGTCATCCTTCGCCTTGCTCCAGAAGAAGCGCTCTCGAACCTTGTGGAGGGTTTTCAGGATACCAAAGTGTCCTCCAGTAGGACTACTGTGCAATTCCTTTAGAACGTCTGGAATTCTTGATCTGGGAAGGAGTAACTTCCATTTGAATGCTTTACCATCGTCAGATTCCCATTTCTGATACAGGACGCCATTCCGCAACTGGAGAGATTTCCATAGAGCCCAATATCTTTTCGTTGCAGGACTGTAGATAGAAACGTCTTACCAACTAGGTCGCCGATTGTCCTTTTCCATCAACTCTATGATAGGCTTTAGGTCTGGGTCTTCAAGCTGATCTTTTCTTACTTGGTCGTCACTCCATGGATCAGGATCTGAAGATGATGATTTAGCAGTAACTTGACAGGCAGTAGGGATTGTCGTCCCGTACTGTTTCTCTATTCGGGAGCAATAATGGCAGTTCTCAGAACAATGTCTTCTTGATAATGCGTCAGCATTACCGTGTGACAAACCTTTTCGGTGCTTAATCTCGATGTCATATTCCTGGAGCCGCTGTATCCACCTGGCTACCTGGCCCTCTGGATTCTTGAAATTCAAAAGCCAAGTTAAAGAGGCATGATCGGTCCTTAGCAGGAATTTACGGCCGTACAGGTAATGATGGAAATGTTCTACAGCTTTAACTATGGCGAGCAATTCCTTTATCGTGACACAATAATTTCGCTCCGACTTGGATAAGCATTTGCTCCAGTAGGCAATGACATGTTCGTTACCGTCTATTTCTTGAGATAAAACAGCTCCAACGCTCTCGTGGCTCGCATCAGTGTCAAGTATGAAGGATTTTCCAGGCTGAGGATAAGAGAGAATAGGCGTTGATGTTAAAGCCTCCTTCAGCTGTAGAAATGCATCCTCGCATTCTTTGGACCATTCAAATTTTTGTTTGCTCTCCGTCAGCTTATGCAAAGGTCGTGCAATGTTGGAAAAACCCTTCACAAACTTCCTGTAGTACGTGCAGAGCCCCAGGAAACTTCGCAGCTGATGAACATTTTCGGGGCGTCTCCAATTCTTGACTGCGGATACCTTATCCGAATCTGTTCGCACACCATCAGAAGAGATAATGTGACCAAGGTAGTTCACCTCCCGATGGAACAAATTACATTTGTATGGGCTTAACTTCAGGTTGGCTTCCTTAAGCTTTTGCAGCACCTTCCTAAGATTAGCCAAATGTTCCTCAAAACTGCGTCCTATGATGATGATGTCGTCCAAGTAGACAAGACAGGATTCATAAGAGAGTCCTCGTAGCACTGATTCCATAAGACGCTCGAACGTGGCTGGTGCATTGCAGAGGCCGAAGGGCATCACTTTAAACTGCCACAAGCCTTGTCCGGTTGTAAACGCCGTCTTCTCTCGGTCGTCGGGGTGTATCTCCACCTGCCAGTAGCCGCTCTTTAGATCCAGGGTCGAAAACCACTTGTGTCCGGAAAGGGTGTCCAGAGTGTCATCGATCCGTGGAAGAGGGTAACTGTCCTTCTTGGTGATGTCATTCAGGCGTCGGTAATCAACACAAAATCTGGTGGAGCCGTCTTTCTTTCGGACCAGAACGATGGGGGATGCCCAAGGACTGGATGAGGGTTCGATGACGTCATTCTCCTGCATCTCTTTCAAGAGGATCTCAACCTCTTCCTTCTTGGCGAACGGTAGTCGTCTTGGATGCTGCTTGATAGGGGGGTGATCTCCAGTGTCGATCCTATGCTGCGTTAAATTCGTGCGACCAACATCCTCGGATGTAGATGAAAACACCTGCTTGAAGTTGTCCACCAATTTTTCCGTAGCGTATCTTTGATCCGTCGATAATGGTGCACTCCCAATTAATTTCGAAGTCAAGGACTCGGAAGACACAGTCTCGGAGGAATCAATTCTTCTGATGATGCAGTTTACGGGAGTACAAGTTGCCAACACTTCTCCTTTCTTAATATTTCTCGGTCTTTCACTCACATTGGCGACTCTCACAGGAACTGCATTCCTTGAAAGATCCACAAGTGTAGATGCCACTAGTACTCCTTTTGGGCTATTATTCTGGTTAGGATATTCAATTAGGCCGAATTTAAAGCTGTTGTTTTCATTGATGGAGCCAGGTATTAGTATTTCTGATCTAGGGGGAATCAATAAATCTGTTTGGGCTATTATTTGATGAGCGGATTTTAAGTTATTTTCAACATTGAAAATTGCTACGTCTTCCCTCATCGAGTGCAGCTCATTATTTTTAAAGTCGATAGAAAAATCAAATTTTCTCAAAAAGTCCAGTCCGAGAATGAAGGGATCTGTAATGTCAGCGACGAATGCCGTGTGATGGTAAGTGGCGCTTCCGAACATTATTTCTAAGTTCACTTTTCCTTCAATCTCGATTTTGTCACCTGTCACAGTTTGAAGAGTAACGCAGGGCGGCGTCCATAAGACCACCGGATATTCCCCATCACAGATTCTCTTTGGCCGAGAGCTTCGGCTACCTTGTGATCTCGTCTTCGGTCTCCCTCCAGATGCGCCTTCATCGCCTGAGGAGTACGTCCAGGATCTCCAGGCCCGGTTGGAAGACGTTCATCACTTCGCAAGGGAGCGAATCAACATCGCGACGGAGAAAATGAAGACCCGATACGACACAAGGTCCACTGGTCATGACTTTCAAGAAGGTGACAAAGTATGGCTATGGAATCCCATCCGACGTAAAGGTCTGTCACCCAAATTGCGGTCGCATTGGGATGGACCCTGCACAGTTCTCCACCGGCTGAACGACGTCGTAGTGAGGATCCAGAAGTCATCAGTTTCAAAACCTAGAGTTGTCCATTATGATCGGCTAGCCCCATACTATGGCCATAGTTCGTAAAGTAAATCTAAAGCTACCATGGTAATTTGATTGTAAATTTTGTAAATAACTTTTGCCTTTAATTGTCTGTAATATTACTTCATCAATGTTATTATTTCTTTCATGTTCTCATTGTTATTGTTTATCATGTTTATTAGGGTGGAGCGAAAAAAATGAATTTTTGATTTTCGTAAACGGATGCCTTTCATTTACTGTGAATGAGGATAAGTAACAATTCTGTAAAATATTTCACTTTTGCGACGTCATCTTTAGTCTGCGCATTTGGCCTAAAGTTTTGAAATTTTTGATTTTTTTTGGATTTTTCAAAATTTTTTAAAAAATATTGCAAATAATAAAACTTGTGATGGGTGGTTATTAAATGGAAGAAAAAGGTTTGAAATATACAAGAAATTTTTTAAAATCATTTCAAATTATGATTTCAATCTGCGCATTAGGCCCAAAGTTCATCAAATTTTCAAAAATTTCCGATATTTTCAATATTACCAGAAATTTTATAATTCAATATTTCCTCTCAATATTTACTAAAAGTGCCTTCAAAACATTTTCTTAATCATTTTGTTGTTTCTTTGAACTACTCAACTCTATGCTTGCTCATTGAAATTACCCAGGACTCACCACGAGGAAGTGGCCGCACTTTGGGTGCCACTCGCGCTCCCCTTGCTTCCAACCGATGAGAGCACACATTTACATTTCTTAGACAAGTCAGAAACAATAAATTGTTTCTTTGAGTAGGAAATTGTTTGCATTGGTTTTGATGGATGCACTACAAAGACAGGAAAATAAAGGTGTAATACGGAAACTGGAAGAAAAACTTGGTAGACCTCTGTAATGGAACATTTGCCAATTACATTTGAATGAACTTAATTTGCTGCATTTTTTGCAAAAGCTAGATGGACCTACCAGTGGACCAAAGTGATTTTTGGGCCTGTTAGATGAAGCTAAACATGTTATACTTTCAAATCAGTTCAATATGAACCTATAGAATTTGTCATTGATCAGATTGATTTTGACAATAAAAATGGTTCAAGTACTGAGCAACAGTAACTTCATGAGATGAGCAAGGTAGTTTTGACTGGGAAAATATCCAAAAAAATGTGAAACAGAAGTCCAAGACAGCTTTCCCTAGTCAGATGTTGACTACAGCAAACAATCTTTAGACTATAATTTTTAAAAGAGTTCATAACTTTCGCGGGTAAAAGTGTCCTTGCTCTTTTAGGATGAAGTACAGACGTTACTAATTTAGCTATGAATTTGTGTGAGATTTTAAAGATTATCTCTCCGGGAAAAAGCAGAAAATTGTATTCACATCTATTCAAAACAATGTATACTTTGCACCCAAGAAATATGCTGTTATCAAATGTATGTATGTTTGTTCCTTATACAAATCCAGTTTTCGTCGGATTTTCAACAAACTTGGCACAGAGGTTCCCTGATGCATTAGAATTCACATAGGCAGGGGTTTTGAAATTTAAAAAAAAATCCAAAAAGCCCAAAATTCAAATCTTTTGTCTCAAAATGGCCATTTTCTTCCAATTTTGAATAGATAGAGTAATAGAGATAAGACTTTAAGCACACAAATTGATAAAATGTAACACATTTAAATAGGAGTATTTTCCTACAAAGATTACGATCAACAATGAATTATCCATTTAAGGCTCAACTATTTCTTTTTAGCATGAAATAAGTTTTTATATTCCCATGTGGATAGAATTCATTCAAATATTTTTTAGAGCTATGTTGTATTAATAAGCACCCGGGCAACGCCGGGAAATAATCTGGTTAGTTCATAAGAGAGAGCATATAAAGAAACTTGTTTTAAATCGTATTATAAACGCTCAATCTAGAAAACAAACAAGCAAACAAGTGAGAACGCTTCAGATCCCAAAAAATAGACAAAAATCTATTTTCATACATTACATACATAAATCAAAAGTCAGTATACATCGATATGATTTCTTGCCATGATGTGGAAATTACAAAGCTACCTTTTACAGGTAATTTAACAACACAATATTTACAAAGATTATGGAAGCTGAGAATTTAAATATGATTTCTGAATGCGCTCTTTTTAAACTGCCATTCAAGACTCAATCAGTTGAAAGAGCTGTCGAATAGGTCACAAAGCTCTTCAAAATTGGTATGTAATCACAGGAAAAGAAAAAGTTTAGTAAAAACGAGGATATCTGACAGAAATATTTGATCAATTTACGACACAAAGGAACAATTTAACTGTGAAAGACGTATCTAAGAAATGTAAATACGTGCTTGCATTGGTTGGAAGGAAGGGTTCACGTGTAGGACTAAAAGTGCGGTCACCTCCTCGTGGTGAGTCCTGGGTAGTTCCACATGAGCTAGCGAAGAGTTTCAGGGTTCAAAGTAATAACAAAATGAATAAAAACAAGTTTGAAGACACTTCAAGTGAATATTGAGAGGAAATACGAGTTAAAAATGTCGAAAATATCGAAATTTTGGAATTGATGACTTTGACGCAATGCCGAACTGAAATATATCTAAATGGTTTTAAAAATCTTGTATATTCAAACCTTTTTTCCATTTAATAACCACCCGTCACTAGTTTTATCATTTGCAATATTTTTTTGAAAAATTTGAAAAATCCGAAAAAAATCAAAAATTTCAAAACTTTAGGCCAAATGCGCAGACTAAAGATGACGTCGCAAAAGTGAAATATTTTACAGAATTGTTACTTTATCCTCATTCACAGTAAATGAAAGGTACCCGTTTACGAAAATCAAAAATTCATTTTTTTCGCTCCACCCTAGTATACGGGGCGGGAGGGTGCGGGTTGGATTCCCACGTGGACCCGCGCGACATACGTATACGGGGCAGGAGGGTGCGGGTTCGATTCCCACGTGGACCCGCGCTAAATAATTTTTCGGGGCGGGAGGGTGCAGGTTCGATTCCCACATGGACGCGCGCGACATACGTATACGGGGCGGGAGGGTGCGGGTTCGATTCCCACGTGGACCCGCGCGACATACGTATACGGGGCAGGAGGGTGCGGGTTCGATTCCCACTTGGACCCGCGCTAAATAAGTTTTCGGGGCGGGAGGGTGCAGGTTCGAT